>OMPJ01029582.1:0-13931 GCA_900312935.1 Carapus acus
CCTCTCCTCCTCCACTCCTGCTCTTTTGATCCCTCCATCAGCTGGGGGAAGTTGAACTCATTTAAGGCTCTAATTTACAATTACACGGACAGGGGGCTTAGACTGACCCGATCTCTCTCTTCCCTCTCCGTCTCTCTCTCTCTCACACACATTCTTACCATCACTCGCCCCCCCCTTCCTCTCCCTCTCCCTCTCTCTTTTTACATTCAACACATTCACCCCCCCAACCCACACACGCACACACACACACTGTCACACACCTGACCAGCTACAGCCCCTGTGTGTGATCGTGATAGTGAAAGGTTAACTTGAGTGAGCCCAAGGCGATGACTGAGAACAAGAGTGGAGAGAGAGAAAGGCAGAGCGAGAGAGGGGAACAGGAGAGAGCGCTGTAGAATGGAGAGAGAGAGAGAGTGAGAGAGAGAGTGAAAGAGAGAGAGAGAGCGTTGGAGAGACACAGAGAGAAAGAGATGAGGCAAAGTGTGCCACTTCAGAGAGAGAGAGATGGTGGAAGTGGGAGGAATAGAGAGGAGGAGGGCGAGAGCGTGGCTCCGGCACTCGGAAGTGATATTTAATTAGCCTTGGGTGACTAGCTGACTCCCAAGAAAAAGGCCACTCTCCCTGTTCTCCTCGCTCCTGTCAAGTAGCCTGTTAGCGAATCCTCCGCCGAGACAGATGGGAGGAGGAGAGGGAGAGACGGCGAGAGGCCAACAGATGGAGGGAAACAGAAAGCGAGGCGGAAGAGAGAGGGAGGGGGAGAGAGAGAGAGAGAGAGAGAGAGAGAGGGGCATCGAGGAAAAAAGAAGGCAGGAGCTGAAAGAGGACCAAGCACGGACCGAGAGGGGAAACGGAGAGGAGGTTTGGACTGAATGACAGCCAAGCTCGCCGGGAGAAACCGCAAAATAGAAAACTGCTCGAGCGCCCGACGCGCCCGTGTCAAGCATCGGCCCTCTTAAAGCGATAACAGCTCGTATCAATTCCCTGTGAGCGACTCCAATCTGTTTACGAGACAAGTCTGTGTCTCAGCGCCAGAGAGGTCCAACATGTCCGGGGAAAACATTTGACGACAAAACGATAGTTTATGAAAATGAATTTTCCCTGACTAGAACATACAAACGCCTCAAACTTTCTCTAATCTAAACTTCAGAGAGGACAAGAGGAGCTTTGCTCCTCAACCCACAGGCTGCACAGATACTGTCAGCTCCCATGTTTGCTATTAAGATCTTTGAGAAGGGTGTATCTTGCTGAGAGTAAGCCTGATGTTACTTTTTTTTTTGACATCAGGATCTTTCTTTTTCCTGGCTTACCTCTAATGGGCAGACTGTCTCCATTTTCACAGATAAAGATGTCAACCACGCGCGTCAGCCGACTAACTGCAGCTGGCAGGTAATAAATCTTGGCCTTGTTTGATAGCGGAGGCGTGGATGGTCTCTGGGCCCTGATTGATTTGTAAAAATTCAGCAGGGAAGTTGCTGATCTGCGTGAAACTATTGGGACACAAATGGACTTTGTCATCAATCCTTAAGTGTTTGTGAAGACATGGGAAAGACAGTAACTTTTTAAACAGTCATTATCTTTGTCTCAGGATATACATTGACTTTTTTATTAAATCATTATCTTTTATTCATACATCTAATATTAGCTAATATTAACCATCCCTGTGCCCAAGCGGTGACAAAATTCCAACTTTTACAAGTCACAGTGCGCATATAAAGGCAGCCTGGATATAACTATGCCGCAGAAAATCAATAATAAAGGCCACAAGTGATACAACCAAGGTCTTCCTCCTGCTGCCGGATAATTTTCATCCCCTTGTCACGATTCTTGACGCCTGTCAGCTAAATATTTGCTCTGACCAGAAATACTGTCCACACTTGCTTATCATCAGCTCATCCTGGATAGTAACTGTTCCAGTGCTTCTTCTTCAGATGTGCTCTGTTCACAACTACTCAACACCACCACAGGAAAGAATTTCTGTCAAAGTTGTGCTGCAGAAGAGGCCGTTTCCTTGCTTCTCTTAATAAATTACAGCTGGAAAACATTAAAACTGGAAAACGTTAAAACTGCACAGAAAACTGATTCACAGTCGTCACTCCCCATCCAGACGCTGCAGACCTCTGTAGCAATCCCTCTAACCGACAGTTCTCTGTACTCCTTTGATGTTGTATTTATGATGCCAACTCCAAAGAATTTACGGCTGAAATCCTTCCTTTGTTCTAATGGCACCACTGTGACTTCTCCCTGTATTTATGGTTTTTGCGTGTTCAGGAGGCTCTGGTCACTGAGTATTTAGTATCAAATGTAGCGGTCAATGATTTTAAGGTCCGTTGTCTTACATTCTATGGAATGTTGAATAAAACCAACCAACTACAGGAGGTTTTTAATCACACAAACACAATCTGAGCCAGATATATGAAGGCTTTACCTCCAGAGGACATGAGTAATAAGCAATAAGCGTTGCCTTATGCAAATCCAGTTGCTTTGAGATAGTTTCCAATTGAATGACCTGGAAACAGCTTATAATCACACATTTCAACCAGCCTGGATGAGAGGACATGTCTGAAATCAAGACCTCAAGTCTTGGTCTCAGTTCCGTCAACATGAGGAGAATTTGTCCACGTTTAGATGTGGAGCGGTCAGACCGACTGAGGGAGACAAAAATCAAACAAAGGCAAAGAGAGAGACACACCGAGAGAGGGGCAGAAAGGGATAGAGAGGCAAAGAAGAAGAAAGAGGGGAGAGAGAGAGAGTCAGACTGTCAGAAAGCGATAGCGGTTTTCAATCTTCGAAGGTAAATAGTCACCGTGTTGACACAGGGGAAAATCAGCATGTGATCTCTTTGTACACATACTGTCACTCTCTCTCTCATTCTCTTTCTCTCTCTCTCTTTCACACACATACACACACAGACACACACACACACGCAAACAAGCAGCACACAGTCACACACATACTGCGTTTTTACATACGTAAACACCATATTGGTTCTCAAATAGGTGACCATGAATGCGCATGCACACGCATGCTAGCATGCACGCACGTACGCATGCATGCAAGCGCACACACACACATACACACACACAGGTGCAGTCATTAGCCATCATCCAGTGGAACTGCTGTGGTGCATATCTGGGGAAGTCTTGCACTTTGCATCAGGTCCACTGATGCACTGATGAGTGTTTGAGGAGGTCGGTGTGACACACTGGATGCCACGTTCGAATATGCTCAGATGGAAAAGCTGGCACAGGACAGAAGCCAAAATGTGAATGCTATAAAAACATCAGCAGAAACAGGTGGAGATTCCTGAATGAGCCTGCCAAGAGCGAATCCATCCCAGCACCAAATCGCTGGTACATTTCTGCGTGATTCTTGTGCTGCAGACGGCAGCTGGAGGCTGTGAGGCAAAACACTTTTCTTCATCACAGCAGGCAATGTTTCTCATATCCGAGAGTTGCTGTAACATGTTAAAACAAGGTAGATTTAATGTCGTTTGAGCTTGTGACAATTTAGGTTGAATTGTTCTATTTCAATATCCAATCTAATATGTTCTATGAATTGATTTCGTAGTTTGATTTGATTCATTGAAAGTAATATTAAACATTTGTTAGGAATCAGTCAAAGTTGTCAGTCATCTTAGTTGGATCCGGAAAGTTTCATGTTTGTGTGTTATGCTTCTGTTTTTTAAGTCTCAGGCGTCCTTGAGTCCAGTCAGTGACTTGTAACATTGGAGGAAAAGAGGAAGACCACAGAGAAGGATCATGGATTTGTCTGAGGATGATGTGAGGACAGTGGGTGTCTCAGTGGATGGCTGAAGGGACAGTGAAGATGAATGATCCACTGTGGCGACCCCTGAGGGGAGTGGCTGAAAAAAGCAGTGATTGTGCTGCTAGCTACTGCTGGTACTATCACTACCTGCACCGGAGAAGTACTCCCAACAGAAGTACTGTAAGCAGTCTTGTTTCCTCTCTCTGAGAACACAGCCTAAGTGTCTTTTTGCCCTCAGCCAATCATCTCCTCCTTCCCATTTTCATCAAATGAGGAAAGTGTGGCTGCGATTTTGGGGGTTGTATTACTTCAGACAGGAAATAACAGGCACCCCATTCCGGGCCTAGCCCCTTGTTATGATGTACAATCTGTGGGATTGATCACAAAACTGCGGAGGTAGCAGTAGTAACTGGAATGTTGAGAACACCCCTTTTCTGGAAAGTCAGTTGTTTTGCTGTACACTTTTTAGGGCTGAAGTGGCAACAGAGGCATTTTTTTTATAAACTGCAGGGGGAAAAAAATGGACCCAACGTTGAAAATGTGTCCACCATATTAAGGCAAAACTCTTGCTGGGTGCGGTTACAGACAGGTTCTGACCCAAATCTAAACACAAATGATACATCTCAAAGTTTTTCACTGCAAAATTAAGCACGTTCCACCACATCACAGATAATCAACATGGCAGAATGTGATCAGTTTGCGCCTTTTAGCAGGGAAGAGGACAGGAGACACTTCTGAGGGACATGGAGAACCAAAGGTAAGTAGACGCTGTGTATCTCTGGTTGTGTGTCTTGATGACATGATCGTTGTATATGGAGAGCGAAGAGGAGAAGAGCAGCAAAGAAGAAAGGGAATGACAAAGGAGGAGAAAACCATCTAGACTGTGTCCTTAACTAAAGGGAGCAATCTAATCATTTTATTTGCGCGTCCGACTGATCTCTCTTCAGGCGTGTGCTTGTCTGTGCTTGTCTTTGTGTGCGTCCACTCGTGTCTCCTATCTTATTTCGGGGAGGACATGAATATTAATGACCTTATTACCACATTCCAGTGGCACGGAGCGCTATGGTTGAGGTAACTTATGGAAACGCTGCGCGAGAATGAAAATCACATAAAATATTAAGTGTGAGACTGGGAGCCGCTTTGCGCCTCCCCCCTGCCTGAGAGGTCGAACAGCCGAGGACGATCTACATGATTTCAATTAACGTGGAATACTGTTGCTTGTATCAGTTCACCTCGGATATAGCTGAAGTCTGACAATGAATAATTAGAATGTAAGTTTCTTTTGATTCTGAATTTAGCACTTACATGTCATATATATTCAGTCTGAGTGGTTGAAGGATGCAGCACATTTGTCTTGCGTTTGTTGAGCATCAAGCAGATGTAGGAATTGTGAGGAGAGGTGAAATTGAGGTGGAGGCTGATGTGAGCAGCCAGGATGTGGTGAAGAGCCAAAAAAAATGTTCTTCATGAACTTGTCAGCCTGCTTGCCACTTGGGATGATGCCACAAACTGAAAAAGACCTCGATGAAGGCCGGAATTGAAATACAGGAGGTGCCCGATTAGTTGATAGACATCAGGTTTGTTGGCTGCGGAGCTAAGAGGCAGGGAGGGAGACACTCATACTTTTAGAGGAACACAGAGGGGAAACAGTGGGTGTATGGACACACAGGCTGCCCTTGAGACTTGATGGAAGTTTTTGATACTGGGAGGATGGCAGCATGACCGGGGTAGATCCGGAAGTGGTGTTGAATCCAGAAGGTTGCTGGCTCTGCTCCCAAGTTCTCCCAAATGGACCAGTGTCAATGTGTCCTTGAGCAAAAGACTAAATCCCAAACTGCACCTCGCCAAATCCCTAACTGAGCAGCTCACCGCTCCTCAAAAATAATGAAGATTGATCAAATGCAGTGAAGCAAATGGCCTCCAGATGAACAGAGGGTATCAAATCCAGCAAACGAAAGCATCCTTGTGTTCCGATCGACAAACATTTCTGCGGAATTCATAAAGGAGCTGGCGGAAAAAACTACAATCGCACAAACATGGCACGGGATGTTTAACCTCATGTCGGTGTGCTAAAACATATAATTTACATGTTTATGTGTTCAATTTTCCTTCAGTGGTTCAGGTACTGACCTCAGCTGTTATTTTCAAGTTTCCATCAATGTGGATTAATGCTGAAGTGTTCTCATTTCATTTCATTACACTGGAGTTACACACACAGGTTCATCTGCAGCTTCTGTTATGAAAATAAATTCTTTGGGAGAAAATTACAGCCTGTCACACGAACAAGATCTATTTAAGATTTGTGCAAGACCTGTGGTAGCAGCCAAATTAAAACTGTAGTTAGGCTTTGCATTGTTTGTCTTGTCTTGGCATCTGTGTGTTGATTCCTCTTGTGGTTCAAGTGTGATGTAGAAACATCACATTTCAGAGGTGCCATGTAGAAGTGTCTGTTACTTAAATGCACTAACTGTCATTACATACCTTTATATATCTAAGATCTAACAGTGGAAAACCTGTGTTGTGATTGTGGGTATAAATGCCACCGAGAGCTCTCCAGCTTTTGAAGCTTGGGGTTTGATTTTGTACATAATTTAGAGTTAGAGAGTCACTGACTGACACTGCACTGATGTGAGGAGACATTTTTGGACCTTTGTTTATATTTAAAAACAGAGTGTTAGTTGCATTGCATTCAAATGCACCTTCACACTAAACAAGGAATTTACCTAATTGTGTACCATAGTGTATGAGCCCTCAATGCCTTCAACTTTTGATGCTCCTCACTTTTCATTTCATCCATCCATCCATCCATGCTACGCTACGCCGCGCCACACTACACTACCCAGTCTTGTTATTTATCGTCTTCCCCCAGCTAGTCGCTGTGTCACTTCCCTCCCTGTAAGTTGTCTGTTGTAATGCCTTCACCACACACCTCCAGCAAATCTAAGAACAGACATGGCAGAAATTCCTCCCCTCCGGTCGGATCACGGTGCACCTCCTGTCTGTTTGCTGTGATAGCACTGTGACTAGCCATCAAATGTACATCAGCAGTGTGCTTTATGCCAAATACTCCAGCATCCTCTTGCGCCGTGTGAGGCTCTAACCCCCCTCCGGGCTCAACTGAGATGGCTTGACCCCCCTCCGAGCAGCCCTGGGGAGGTTTGACTTAACCGAAACTGCACGCGGTGCTTTTCTCCTACTTGCTTAAACTGCGAGCGCAGAGTTTGGAGACAGCAGCGGGAGTTGGGTGGAAAATTCGCCTCACAGCTGCTGTCGCTGCTCGACGTCCTCAGTGCCAGGACACCTGGTGTGAACAGCAGCCACGACAAGCCTAGCCAAAAATCACATGACCCCGTTCTTTGGCATCTATTGCCAGCCGCGTGGACCTGCAAGGTTGCGGAGTGCGGTGACCCGTCACTCCTCCAGCTTGAGCCGCAAGCTGGGTCTGTGAAACAATTGGCAAGATATTTTGGAGTTTGGAAATGTTGTGGAATATTCCCTTTACTTACAATTCATGCATCTGATCTACATAATGTTCTTATCGAGGCCATTGTTACAATTATGAGTGTAAATGCTGCAATGAAGCTTCAGCAAGTACAAAGGAAAAACATTGCTCAGTGCTTCATTCCGGATACGTCAGAAAAACTGTTTTAACTGTCAATTCTTCTGTCAACCAATGATGTAAATTTTGTTTATCTATTTCTGACTCCAAGAATTGTCCAATATAAATCATTTCAGATATGCATCATCAGTTTGAAGCCTTTAATTGCGCATAACACCATTGAAATCAATGAAGAACCAGTAGACAATATCTGCACCAAATAAACAACAGCTGCAAGCCACTGCTTGTGTGAAACAAGTACGATCCAAGATAATGAAGACACTCACGCAGAATCCTTCGTTTTCTCACAGCGTCTAAGTGTGTGTGATCACAAAGGGACTTGAGGACGATAGAACAAACCGAGGGCTACTTGAGACGTCTGCCAATGAGCAACTAAGCAATCTGCAAGGCTTCTGGAGGAAACGCGCATCGTGTACAAGCTGACATCAAGTGTTTACGGCCGTGACAAAGGTTGTGGAATTAGAATTGGTTACGATTGACTCTAAGTACATTTGTTACTGCATTTACTGTATGTACGCATGTTTAAGATTGAGTGAACAAACACATTTAGTCCGTGCTTTCCAAGCTGAAATGACGAATAAAGTACACTTCTACAGGACCGTCCTTTGAAGGCAGCATGGCTTCCCCGGATTACATTTAGATTAAGATCTATTTATTTGCTGATCTATAAACATGACAAAACAGCACGACAAGATATTTGTGTATCAAAACAGAAAAACAGAAATAACAGCAAGCCGCCGGTTGGACGTTAAAGTTGCTGCGTTTCGGAGGTGGGAGTAAGATGAAGTTAAGGGATTTTTTTTGGTCCTACCCCTCATCTATGTTTCAATTTAGTGTTCAAAAACAACACACATCAAAAGGGAAGAGATCAACACAAATAAAGGAAGCAACAAATGAAAGAATAAAATGAAAAGACTAAATAAACAACTCCATTCTAAAAGATGTATGGAACCAATGTAAATCAGACCTGTCAACGTTTGTTTCATCATTGTCATCTCTTCATTGCTGTTGCCCCACAAATGAACTCACTTCAGTGATCTATGATGAAGTTTCTCATTAGTTCTCACTAACTGTTTTTGAACAAACACAGTCCTCTTGGACAATGTTTGTTTTCCTTCATTTGGAACAATTTTGTTCTTAATATGACTAGTTTTGGAATAAATCAAATCCCTAATTCATTCATTGAGATATTTTTGTGATTCTTTGTGATTCTTAAGGCTTTTTTTTATAAAAGGATGTGTGTGTTCTCCTAAACTTCCAGACAAACACATGAAATTAATCAATCTTTGGCCTTTGCGGCCACATTCGCCACGCTCCCAAATCAGGATTCAACTGCTGTGGCTTTGCATGTAATGTCAAACTTTGACTATGATCACAAAATTATGCACAGTCTGTCTTGG
This sequence comes from Carapus acus, assembly GCA_900312935.1. Taxonomy (NCBI): domain Eukaryota; kingdom Metazoa; phylum Chordata; class Actinopteri; order Ophidiiformes; family Carapidae; genus Carapus; species Carapus acus. Next base: position 8,785 of record OMPJ01029582.1, read on the forward strand.
TTCTAGGGGAAGTTTCCCTATGTGTTTATTTCTTCCTCTTTTGACACAATTATTGGGGACAAAACAGATGCAGAGTCAAACCCACAGGCGTTCTAGTCAGTGGAATATATTCTTGATTGATAAGACAATTAACTACACTGCAAGCAGGGGCGCTGAAGTAGAAACCTCATGCTTTGGCCGGCATCAGAATCATGTGAACCAATTTTCAAAATCTTCCATCTTCTATTTTGTTAGGGAGCCATAAACATCGGCCGTGTTGTGGTGTCCTCCATCATCCTCCTTGCCCTTAAAAAATTTTACTAGCCACACAGGAACCATAAAAGTGCCCACATCTGCCGTCTAAACTCTGTCAGCGCGATATATGGCAGCAGCCGTGAGAGACGTCTGACCTGGCATCAAAGGTCTTCATGATCATCCAAACTATTGTGTCTTCACAGTTTGGGATCGAGTGTCATCGCATTAGCAAGTCAGGATGAGGGGCTCGATGGTCAGGGCAGGGGAGCAGTTTGTTGGATTCTAAATTATATGTTGTTGAATATTTGATGTATTCAAGGTGTATTCAGGACATAAAATGTGATGGACTGAGGAGGCATCTAGGACATGAAATAAAACTGACTGAAGGGTCTGAGTGGGGACAAAATCTGTTGGGCTCACAGCAAATGAGGCGATGGAAGAGCCGCAATGTTGTTGTGCATTTCTTATGTCACCATAAATGATAATTTCACAGCCATTAGTCAGCGTCATCACGTGACCCTGGCCTTGTTTGCTGGTTATTACATGAATCATTTGTTAAAACTGCTCATAAATCAGTTAACGATTATGAGGCGTAGCAGTGAGCATTTGATAATTAGCTTTAATATTGTTGGGCTTTAATATTGATTTAATGGGCCGACTGCAATAATCGGCAAATGTTTAACATCTCCGGAGACATTAACATCGACATCGACATGAACTCACAAAACCTTATTGTGCACTCACCACCCTGCCAGTCTTTGTGGTGACAACAGGAGATCCTCTGCGTTTTCCTCACACGCACATACAGAAAAGGTGGAAAAACAGGAAAAGTATTTATACAAAAACCAGCCAAATCTGAAATGCCCTTAATCAGGAGTTAGCAGAGTCTAGGCTTGGAGCCTCGTTGGTCATGGCAAAGTTCAGGAGGGTTTCAGGGGTCGGCCTACTCCAATTTGCCTCTGATTCTAGTGAACCTTGTTCAATACAAATCAACTCAACTATATTTTCAAGCACAGCTGGACGCTGGATGGTGACCTGAGTAATTCTTGGCTTTGTGTGAGTTGAGACCACAACAAAACCTCTTCTTTGATGGAATCCCTACTGAAAGGGGCACAAAACCACCACGACAATATGTATCATTTAGTTATGATGACCACAAAATATGTGTCATAGTGATACATAATAATGACTCGGTTATAAAATGTTGGGGAGGACCTGCTGTAAGCACAAGTCACTCGCTGGCAGGGGAGAAAAAGTTTGTGGCAATGACGAGGGAAACAAATTAAGATAATTTGAGGAACATGCAAGAGACAGAAACTTCCAATGAGAAAAAACATGAAATCAATTCAATCAAGTGAAAGAAGGGATGCTGTCTGCGTTAACAAGACAGGAGAGGTACCCAGATTATTGAGTCAGTCAGTAAACACATCACAGAATTTGCAAAAACATGAGATTCTAACCTTTCAAAAATGAAGATGGAGGTGACCTGAATTTGATACAATAGGTTGCTGACTGATTGGTGGATGTAGAAGCGGGGATCTAAGCCGTCAACACCTTCAATCCCACTGCCCAATGAAACAGTAACTTGTGTCAAGAAGTACATGAGCCTCCCTCAGAGAATATACAGACACAGATGTGTGTTTGCACTCCAACTGCCTAGGTCTTGATGGTTTTCTCCTCAGGAACCTCACATGATACAAACATTGACATGTTCTCTGTAAAAGTTTGGTTGTACCCTAAGTCCGCCTGAAACATTTCTGTCATGTAGAGGTCACGAAGACCCTCTGAAAGTCAGCCCTTATCAGTTTGAAATTTATCGAGGGCCATCAGAGTTTCTGCTACTAGTTTATGGTTCGCTATGGAAAAGGGGAAGACCAATACTCGCGACACAAATGAGGCAACAGAGCGCAGTGCTTTTGAAACAGTGCTGTTTCAACTTTCGTTGAACCAGTTTCCAACAAAACTTTCTTTTTCTATTGTATGTTTTGTATTCTATGTATTCTTCCATGATGACTTGGTATTTTCTTGAACTTTATTGACCTGAGAAGAGGAGATGCAACATGAAACATGATGTCTGACCGCCTGTGTGTGTAACTAGATGTATGCGTATTAATAATCAGCACGTCAACTCTAAATCAAATCAGTCAACTCTCGGTCGTTCTTGTTTTGAGCACGAATTGATACACCAAAGATTTAGAGTTCCCCTACACATCCTCCTTTTTGCTGTCTCACCTTTAGTTTGTTGTCGCCGCAGAGACTCACAGCTCCACCGAGCAAACAAATTCCACTTTGCCGTCTCATCTCAATTTCTCCCCTCCTGCTTTCCTGTTTACTGTTTACCAAGGGGACAGAGTGTAATCATCCAAAGAAATAAAAACATTCCTCCTCCGCAGTCCTGCTGACTTCTTCCCCACCTCACATTTACAATTTAGACATGTGGCTGCTGTTTTCATCCAGGGGAAAGAAACACTTCAACTCCCACTGGTGTTTCTCTTGTGTTTGGTGTGCATCGCCTATTGACATGGAAAGCAGGTGAGAAATACCACCAAACATCCAAAAGTTGAAAAATAGAGAGGTCAATACCCATAAAAACAAAAGACAAGAGAATGAAAATGAAAAAAGTATTTGTTTGCTGCAGTTTTGGTTTGTGATGAAGAGGTGTTGCGAACAGAAGGGAGGTTATGCTCCCTTAAGGGCCTCATAAACCTCAGACATGGTTTGAGGTTTATGAAACCATTGTCAGAGGTGGAAATGAAGAGAATTATCACCCTGTGAGAAACCTACACAAAGGTCATCATCCTTTTTTCAGCGTGTGAAATAGGAGCTCGTCGACTCCGACATGCTGGAATTTGGGCTCTGAAACGACTCGCACACGTCAATTCTGCGCTGAGGTGAGCCATTGCAACATCGCTCACTCTGCAAATCCTGCAAAAGCGGATGCCCACAGGCACAACGGATGAGTCGGTCAAAGCGGATTTTGGTTGAATCATACTTTAAATAAGCGGTGGCCAATGCGCTCACACTCATTGTGCTCAAACACAGTTCCCTCTGATAACAGCCTCATACTTTGTCATCTTATTTGGAGGACTGACACTGGCTTAAAACTTTTTGACGTCTCCCATTTTAACGCATTATTTAGCACTTGTGCACTGACAAGATGGCAAAATTCTCACCTGACAGTCATGCAAAGTAGAGGGCAGTACTAGCTGCCCATCCAACTCTGTGAATTTTGCTCCCTGGTCCCAAAAGCCACGCACTTTAAGAATTCTTGCACTTAGCAGGTGGTGAAGTGAGAGGCTGTTTTTAGATTTTTGTTCCTTTTCATCATTATCATTCTGTATTTCGAGAAAGACCACTTTAACAAATGTGTCTTCTGGAGGGAAGTGAACTGGAGTGAGAGTGAGAGAAGCAGGCGAGGTGTAAACTCCATCAGGGTCCAAGTGGGAATGAAGCACAGGTCTCTGACACGCCTCGCAGGGTTTCACACGTCAATCAAGAGGCCCACAAGCCAGAGCAGAGTCCAGACACAAGCAGGGTTTAGGGTCGAGTATGCAGGCAGACAGACAGGTACAAGCAGGCGATCCCAAACCATCGGCATAAGGTGTGGTCACAAACAGGCAGACTCCAGCACCAGGCTGACAGGTACAGGCAGACAATCCAGAACAGAGGGTTGACATGCAGATCGGTAGGGTTTTTGTCTGAGGACCCGAGGCTGGCCGCCTCAACTCCCATCTTAGACTAAAGAGAACACCGGAGATCAGACTGGTGACCAGAGGGGTTCCAGTTGGCCCTGAGAACACTTCGAGGCGCCCTTGAATAAGGCACCTAATCCCAACTCGCCCAACGAACTACTGAGAAATTGCGTTCAATCAGTCTACAAACGACACTTACGGAACAGGTTATAAGGGAAATTGGTGAGAAAAGAATAAAGGCAGAAAGCTCCCCAAAATGGGCATGGGCGTGGCCCTGTGCACACAACAACCTAAAGATGAAAAAACAACAATTGTACAGGCAGGGATTCTCCCAGCCTCATATTGTTTCGCATGGGAAATTGAACTCAAAAACTAATGTGAGGGCTGTTATCGGTTCATCCACAAACCAGGCTAGATAGCGGAAGAGGGGAGGGGAGGGGAGGGAGTGATTCACAAGATTCTTTATTCCCCAAATTTCATTTCACTGCACAACCTACCTACCAACCTACCCATCTACCTACCTACCTACCTGTATGAGCATGTGACCGATGAAGTTCTTGAATCTTGAGAAACTTACTTATCATTACAAATTAAATGACACGTAGAGGGGTAAAGCAGGGGGAAGCTGTGAGGAAGTAAAAGAAATCGACATCAAACACCTCTGAGACGAGCTGAGTCTGCCAGGAGAGGGAAGAGACAACAGCTGGGAAAGACGGAGAGAGTAATCGGGGAAAACGAATTTCAACTATGCTGTTATGAATGATGTGAGTGCCATGGCTTGTATGGGTGGGACGATAATCCCGTTTATGTGACGCCCCGTCCTGGCTCTCTACTCACTCATCTATTGGCTCTGTTGTCCCGACACTGCGATGGAGAGACTGCTGAGCGCGCTAAAAGCTTTGAGGTGTGGGTGAAGAGCAACTACGGTCACAGTCACGCGCTCAGGTACGTGTTTGGGGTATCCGTCTGTCCTGCTCACATGGTACATCAAACCATTCCAAGAGAGACGCCTGCTTGTTGACAATGTCACCAAATGTGTTGATGCTGAAGAGTTAGTATCAGTTGTATCTATAACAAATGATATCTTAGCAAATACATCATATTATATGATGATAGTAATGTACATTATTCGTGGTACAATATTATGATATAAATACATATGTGATATATGTACAACTTATATATTTATATCTATATAATTAATATAATAAATTTTTTTAT
>OMPJ01029588.1:0-11743 GCA_900312935.1 Carapus acus
AGAATATAATGTGTTGGTGTGGCTGCACAGCAATCGATCTTAAGAAGTGACAATACTAGATAGATAGATAAATAGATAGATAGATAGATAGATAGATAGATAGATAGATAGATAGATAGATAGACAGACAGACAGACAGACAGACAGACAGACAGACAGACAGACAGACAGACAGACAGATAGATAGATAGATAGATAGATAGATAGATAGATAGATAGATAGATAGATAGATAGATAGATAGATAGATAGATAGAAAGATAGGATTAAGATGAAGATTAAGGATCCTTTATGTCACTATGATACTGTTTCCAACATCATTGTGAAAATACGTTTGGCAGCTCCACATTATGGCAATAGCCGCGGTCTAGCAGCAAGAAACATTGTAAGTGTAGAACATAAGATTGTACAAAACCCGGTGGACCACGCTGAGCAGCAGTATGTCAAGATGGACGTTATGGACGACCGGTTAGGGGGAGGTGACACTGTCTGAGCTGCCTTAGAAAGTCTGTGGTATGTCGTCCTCAGCTGGGCAGATGTGTGGGTGGTCCAGGTCAGGTCGGCTGATATGTGAATTCCCAGGAACTTGCAGCTCTCCACTCTCTCCACCTCCTCTCCCCTAACGGAGAGGGTGGGGAGAACGGACCTAGATTTCCCATAGTCCTCAGCCAGTTCTTTCGTCTTGGATGTTGTGTTGAGATCCAGGTTATTTTCCTGGCACCAATTAGTTAAGTGCTCAACCTCCCTCCTGTAGGCTGACTTGTTGTTGTTCTAATTCAGTCCTACAATGATGGTGAGGGAATAGAGGAGGGGGCCAAGGACGCACCCCTGTTGGGTTCCGGTGTTCAGTGTGATTGTGGAGGAGGTTCGGTCACCATTCCTGCACAGATTGTGTTAAAAGCCGAGCTGGAGTCCACCAACAGCATCCTCACAGAGGTGTTGCTCTGGTCCAGGTGGGTGAGGGCTGTGTGGAGCGCCGTTGTGATAGCATTCTCTGTCAACCTATTTGCTAGGTAGGCAATCTGACGTTGGTCGAGGTCAGCAGGGAGGGCGGACTTGATGGAGGGGAGGATGAGTCTCTCAAAGCATCAAAGCATTTTCACGATGATGGGCGTGAGAGCCATCATAGATAGATAGATGGATAGATGGACTGATGCATAAATTGATGGATGGAATGGAATGGATGGATGCAGAATGTCAGCCCAGAAGCTTATCCTTTTGCATTTATCCAATTCCTAGTGTCCACTAATGTGCGCGGCCAGTCTAAATAAGTAAACACTCACTGCTCAGCCTCCGTGCTCGACCCCGACTACCGAGGGAGAGCGAGGACAGAGTTTGCACATGTGCAGCAGCGTTTTCCCTCAGATGCACTCGGATGACTCTCTAACACACGCGGCGTTCGCCCCTCGCAGCATTTACATCGCTACACAATCGCCACACACACACACGCACACACGCAGCGATACCACGGACAGCTCCGACCCTTCTGCCCCCGCACAAAACTGACGCCCACGCAGCCTCTGCTGTGTGCCAGCTCGCTCACATGCTGCACGTGAACATGCCCACACACTAAAATATTCATACTTTTTCACGCAGCGCTGCTGCTTCCTTCGTTTGATTTCATCAGAGTCAAAAGTAAGTCTTCACCCCAATCATCAAAACGCCACCGCATGGACACATTTGTGGGGAGTTTCACAGAGCCACTCAGAGATAGAAGTCTGATCGTTACATGAGTATTAAGGAACTTGTCAGGACAGAACAAAGGGTGTTTGTTACACATGGGAAGCCACAATCGGACTGTCATCACACGCCAGTCAACTGCAGAAAGAACAAATTCACCATAAAAATGGACTGAGACATAAATGATGAATTAACAATTAATTCTACAATAATACTCATATTAGTAATAATACTAATGCCATAACTAATACAAACAACAACAAACAGCAATATTAAAAAATACTGGTACTACTACTACCATATTTCAATGATGGTAAGACCATAACAAAGCTGCTGCTGCTGCGCTGCTAATAATGACGACAACAACAATGACAACAACAGCATACAGATGCTTAGAAGCCCTGTTGACATACAAAATCCTGTTCTTGTCATTTTGTGGCCTACTTCACATTCTTACATCAGATACAGTATGTTCTGGGATTTTTTTTTTATCCCCGCAAACCCAACGTTCAATTTTCCACTAGAATCAAGTCCATTCGTGAGGCATAAATTGATATAACAAATTGCCTCACCTATGTTGTAGGGAGCACTCAGAACGTTGGCTGCAATGCAATTGGAGTGTTGTGGGGTTTTTTTGTGCAAAAGCGTAAATGGGCGCCAGTTTTTTTTTTTTTTATACTCCGTCTTCGCGGAAAGGAGAGTGAGAAAGAGAGAGAGAGGTCTTTGATCAGATGATTTTACCGTGATTGATCACCAGGAGGACTTGACAGCTGCAATATTGCATGAAACTCAATAATGTTTTCTTCGCACGATGCCTTTTCTTAGTATCGCCTCTCCCACTCCTTTATTAGTTTCTAGGTGTTTTGCAGATTCAGTCTCTTTTTTTGGACGGCAGCAGCTGATGCCAAATCTCCAACGAGTCCACATTTTCTTTAAAAACACAATAACGCCACAGAGCTAGGCAGATTCTTTGTTTAAACAATTACCGGTACGCATTAAATTGAAATCCTCTGTTTCTGGAAGAGGAGTTACATCGCAGATTCTCTGTATTCCATTCAAATGTACTTTGCCTGTCATGCTCAGTTTTTCTGTCCTTATCTTCACAATTTAGCTTTAAAATCTGCAGCAATTGACCTTAACAGGCAGCTATGAAATGTGGCTTCATACATCATCTATGCTCCTCACCTCATACTTTATAAAGATGAGCCTCACAGACATTAAACATTAATCATCTAATCTGTTTTATATTGTCAAAACAGTCACACAGGTTGCAGCGTTTCGCACAGTTTGCAGAAGTTTGTGCGCAAAGCCGCAAGAACAGGAGGACTTTTGCACTGCGTTTAACAATTCCACTGCCTGCTGTTACCCGTGAGAGCTCCTGAGAGCTCAGCTGGGGAGACACTATTTTTAGACTGAGTGGCTGCAGCACTCTCACGTTATACTACGCTTCTCCCAACACCGAGTCTCTCCATCTGCCAGGCTGGAAGAGGGTTTATTTAATGTGACTGAAGTGACCAAACATTCTGACATTGTTATTCTCAGAATATGGAAGCGGGAGTATTTGCCTTCGACATGTTTTGCAGTTTAATGAGGATTATCACGTATTTTATTTAGTTTTGCCGGAGGCATTGTGATGCGTAATGACAACGAACGGGGAAAGTGAACAGGTGAGGGACTAGGAAAGCCAGATTTTAGTTACGCCTCTGAGAAATGTATGACAATGATGTTGGTATCTTTCAGCGGTTCAGACTTCTGTGTAAGTCAGCGGTCACACTGCGGCTTCTGAGATCAGATCGAACATGATGAGTAGCTCACACTTTCCCCGCCATGACGCTTGTTAGCCTCACCTAGTTCAGAGAAGTACTCCTGAATTTTGCAGGAACGCAAGGAGGTGTTTCCTTGGTCATTCCTTCAACCAACCTGCACACATGTAGGAATCGAGAGAAACCCTACTAATGACAGGTAGCCGCCAGGCTCCATGTATGACCAGCTGGAGCTGCACAAACCCCAGAGAGAGTGTGTAGGGACATTGAGGACAAGGTGACACCAAAGTGGTTGGGAGAGGAGTAAAGGGAACCATGAAACCAGGTCTGACAAGCACAGCCCGGCATCCAGAAGCCCAAACACCTCAATGTCTTTTGTAATTTATTGTAGAAAGAGGGTTACTAAAGAAAAAAAGGGGTCTATGAATTTACACTTTTAAGCGAGAGGTTAACAACCAATCTAGTTAGCAGTGGGGAGTTCATTCCACTCTTTTATTGCTATGTATGCAAAGCAGTTTTGTTCCAAAGCCGTTTTTCTTTTTGGGATGGTACAATTTCCCTGAAATGCTGTTCTGGTTTTTCGTTCTTTGCGTTCTGAGGCAGGCTGGACAAATTGTTTGAGTGTGGGTGGTGTTGCTCCGTGTAGTATTATGAAAATGAGGATCAGGTTTGATATTTTTGATAGATGGCTAATGTCCAGTAGCTCATATTCTTTTAAAAGGGGACAGATGTGATATGATTCAGGCTTTTTTGGAAGTATCTCGACTGCTTGCTTGTACGCTAATTTAAGGGGTGTAATAGTTGTTATGCTTGCCTAGGACCAACTGGATACACAGTACTTGAAACGGGATAATATCATGGCATGATAGAACGTTATTGCTGCCTCTGGAGATAGAGAGCTTCTTATATGTTTGAAAGTGACCAGGCTATATTTGATACTGTATGTCATTTTCTTGACGTGTTTTCGGAAGCTTAGATTGGAGTCTAGGATAACACCAAGGTATTTAGTTTCTTCTGCCACCTGGATGTTCTCTCCACGTACTGTGACTACCGGGTGGTGACGTAGCCTTGTTTTCGTGAAGAAAACTGAGACTGTTTTCCGTACATGAATTCCGATTGTAGGGAATTGTCCCTTGAATGAATCTGTTCCTCCCGCCTCTCTGTGCTGGCACATAAATCGCCTCATCTGTAGTGGTCCCTGTGACATTTTTACCCCGGCTGTGCCCTGCTGTGCCAGCGCCGGCGGCATCCTATAGATCCTCACTGACAGACGCGTCCATGGGCCCAAAGCAGCAGCGTGCGTCCACTCTCTGTCTGTCTCGCCTCACTATTCCACTATAAGTGGCACTTTGACCTTTCCATGTGTGTCCTGCAGTGCCGGTAACCAAACACTGGAAAGCCTCTTCTTCCTCCCACCTCCTCTCTCTGCTGCTTGGATACAGAATAATTGCTGTTGTTTATATTGTTGTTGGGTTTTTTTTTTTTTTTGGAGAGGTTGGTGGTAATTTTTCTTTCTCTTCCTTTTCTTGTTCCCTGCAGCTGATTGAGACTCTGAAAAAGCTGATGAGACCGTACCCGGTGGAATTCAAGTCCCCACTAGAGCTATCTGCAGAGGGTGAGCACACTCCATGCCACTCAGGAGTAATAGAAACAACACACACACACACACACGTGTATTTACCCTTTCAGTTTTCTTTTTTGTGTTTCAAAGAAATACTCCCCCCTCGATTACCTCAGCATCCACCCCTTCTCCGAATGCACTCCCATATGAGGTTGTTCGTACAGTATTGATATTGATCTCCCGCCTCCTGCTCTCCCTCTCGCTCGTGGCTCCAGCAGCGCTGTGGCTGAATGTTAATAGAGAACATTAATCAGTGTCTCTAAGTCGGTCACAGATGAAGAAAGCGCGCAAGGGAGATAAACCAAACACACAGGTGTGAACCCTGCGAGCACGGGGTGTGTTCGTCATCAGTCATCGCCCCGACAAGCATCGATGCTGCAGTAATTGTTTTCCTATTAAAGCATCATTACGTTTCCCGTGGCTTTCGCTGTCCGCGGCCACCCTGCAGCTCTGTTCTGGGTACGGTCACTGATGAGAGTTGCGCAATATGACGGGAGCTCAGCTTTTAGAGTGCAAACTGCCCTCTCGACATGGAATAAATCAACCTCAGCACAGAGAAGCTTCCCTTGTCTTTGCTTTTCCATCAGTTCACTGGAATAAATACTGCCGTTCACCACAGTGTGTCGATAGGATGATTATGGGTTAAGCAGTTTTTCTGCAGCCGTAATCCCATACATATTTTTTTCTTTGAATTTAGAATTTTTCTGTGAGGGTGTGTCTGTCACAAGCAAATAACAGCAAAAGACAAACTCTGCCGTAGACAAACTACTTCCATCACCAACCTCGCAGTAGTCTCAGCGCTCCCGAATCTATTCACGTTTCCTGCCCTGATAGGTATCTCCACTCTTCGGCAAGGGAGACAAAAGACATCACGTCACACCTCAATTCTTTATTCCCCTGGAGGTCTGATGGTAAAACCTCCGGCCATCAGGCACAGTGACGACAACCCCAGATAACTCTTGCTTTTTAAATGTCAGACAAACTGAGTCTGACCACAAGCTTTGTAGCATCACACAAACACAAGCGTCGCTTATTCCGTTTAGACGGGGAGTGTCGGAAAAGGATGTTGACAAGATCCGTTCCAGTGAAATACCTCAATTGGGAAGAAATCGATCAAATCAAAGATCAGAATCAATTTTCAGTCAGAAAAATAGAGGTAAGAGAGATATTTTCTTTGAACGCTCAAAATATCAGTTCAAGGTTCAGGGGTTTTCATTCACTATTTGTAAATGGACCAGCATTCCGGATACATCGGAAATCTTTTAAGGATCAGCCATATTTGTGTATTTCCACCATAGTCACTGACCACAGAGACAAATATTAGGTGAGGTAAATCACCCATGTTACCCCATATATGCTATGTATGCCATTAAATCATAAATCTCTTTACTTTCGCATGTAGGTATTCAAAATCCTCAATTTTGATTGTGTACATTGTGAAGACAATTGTATTGAAAGCAAGATGACAAAGAAATGGTCAAACGTGTCTGACAAAAAAACCTCTTTTGTCCTCTTCTCTTCTGTTCCTTGCAGGCAAAGAGATGATTGAGACATACTTTGACTTCCGCCAGTTTCGCCTGTGGAAGAGTCGCCAGCACTCCAAATTGCTGGACTTTGACAACCTGCTGTGAAGCTGTTCTGTTTGCCTCGTTGGCAGGTCACCTGGCGTCTTAGCCGACTTCATGGTTGGTGGTACGGCTTTGGTTGCTCAGCCCCCGTAGAGCAGCTCAGTGGTTGAGCTAAGGGCTGCTTGGCAGCCGCTTTTCTCCCAATGGCTGTTTCTTAGCCGTCTGAATGGCAGGGTGGTCCCGTAGATTCACTGTACTTCAGTGTACTTTTCCCGCCTTAGCCGTTTTTGCTTTCTGCTCGTCCCTCGGTGACAGAGACGGATGGGGAGACGAGGAAAGAGGAGGAGAAGTTAGGGGCTCTGCACCGTCTCCTGAAAAGTTGGATTTCAGAGTTCAGAGTTCGCGGCGTGCTAAAGAGAATGCGACTGCAGAGAACAGAGGGACCTCCTGTTTTACTGACAAGACGGAGCGAGATAAGGTCCTCTTTGCTTTTCAGCACTGGTGAAGATGTTCTTTTTTTCTTAAATTATCGTGGACCTGATTCCCTGGTGGACTCTAGCATATGTAAATTAACACATGGATTAATAAGTGCTTTCTTGAGCATCAGAGTATAGATTAACAGTGTGTTCCTCTATATAATGTTAAAATCTAGAGATGAAGATTATTAATATTAACAGGTAGAGATGTCTATTTATGTCAGTGTTTTCTAAATTTAACCTAGCGTGTACCTATTTCGTACAGACTGTTTAATTAACTCAGGATGAAAAATTACCCTTGTTTGATAATAGAAATGCTAACCTGTCTTCATAATACACCATACTGTAGATCAGAGCTGTAGATCAGAGATAAAGTCTTCAGATTTCAGTGGACAGTCAGGGATGTCATAGCTGTATATGTGCGTTGAAGAGCCACATACGTGACATTTTCATTGGCGTTGAGGTGAAGTGTAGCCGAAGTAGAAGACGCTTTCTGTGCACGTTTCGTACATGTGACACCTTTTACACGGCCCTCGCTGAGCCAACACCAGCTATACTTTCTTGTAAGTGTTGGTTGCCCGGGTGCTGATTCTCAAAAGCTTATTTTCACAGGTGTGTTGCATGCACGTGTGTGTCTAAACATAGCTTAGCGACAGTGCGACCAAGATAGAGGACCAGACTGGGTCCACATGGTGGACAGTGTCTCTTTCTCAACAAAAGGACAAACATCCACGTCCACTGACACTGATATTTATTTACCATTTGATTTCATCATCAAATGGAGGGATTTCACCTTATTTGTGTTTTTGGCCTACACCAAGTAGCAACACAGTGGTGTGGTTGGTTCAAAATGATCACGGCATGCATGAAAATCATTTTCTTACATCGTTTTCATCCATGTAACAAAATGACAATTTGATCATTTATCTTCTTCAAGTGTAATTAGTAGTTTGTAGATCTTTTGAAACTGCTTCTGAAACATTTTGCGTGTATTGTACACTTTGAAAGCCATTTTGAGGGGAGGCAGGCGTGGCGTAGCTGCAAAGTCGTTCGCTCACTAGTAATACAGGAGAGGCCTTCACAAGCAGAGGATCGGTTTTAGATTCAGGAGCAATACTACTCGAACATAATGTGTATTTTCCTGTGTCTGATGTTTTTTTTTTTCTTTCTTCAAAGGACCTAACAACTGTATAGCATATACAATTAACAATGCTTACACTGGCGGAAAGTATAAAATGCCATTATACCACCAAATGATACACAAAGGGGACATCTGTTGTTATGGAACCGACACTAAATTTGGCTCCGCATTACAGAAATGAAGTCACAGTCTGCACATGCATATTAAAACCCAAGTGGGTGTCATTTGGAATGTCTTCAATTCCATAAGGAGACAAAGACATACAAGGAAATACATGTACAAGTTACATACCTGTATTATTGTATGTGTGTTTCTTCCAATGGTGCATTGTTTGATGGAACAAAATTTGTCAATCTTTCATGTCAAAAACAAACAAAAAATGTTTTGTGTGTATGACTGTATTTATATACTTTTGTGCACTTCTTACCACAAGCAGACCTCGCAAAAATAGACCGAGGTCTACATGACGGTTCCTAACACAGAATGACAGAGCAATCTTTCATGTCCTTAATGTGCAATGTGTGTTTGCAGCCTTTTATACGAGTGTGGCTTTGCTGAGCCCCTTTGCCGCACACTTGAGTCGACGCTGGTGTCACTTTCTTGCAGGACTTGTTAGAGCTGCTTAATGGAGAAAGAATAGTTGTGTTTCGTGTCCTTCCCATTGTGTCTGTAAGGACACACGGTTTGCTCTTGACATGAACAGCGTCATCTTGAAATGTGACCTATTTCAAGTATTATGTTATTCATATTTATCAGAATTCAATACTGTTTATTACTGATGTGGATGTACAATTCTGTGGTGGATACCTATTGATGTTACCCTCTGGAGTCTTAAGCTACTTGTATCCAAAAATTTGGAGAGAACATTTATGATTCGCTCTCAGAAATGATTCACTTTGACATTATTTTGTGATATCCGAGAATGAGTGTATAGCTCTGCATGATTGCCAGACTGGTTGGTGGAGGTAAAATGCAAATAAGACTCCAGAGGGCTAACAATTTTAGCAAACGCTATTGTCCATATGAGGTTAATTTTCCTCAAGATGTAATCACTGGTAGGAAATGTGACAAAATAATTTTTGCCACCATATTTTTTTCACCAACACTTTTTTGCTAATTATTTACCTTTGCTGCTTCAGATATTATCAGAGTGGGACGTTGCTCTATGGATCTAAAGTGTGTATGTAACTTTTTATTTTCATTTTAGTGTAATGGAACGCATAAATGTCTTTGGTGCACTGCTTCAATTTGTCATGACGCCACAAAGTAGCACTGAATCCTACCGTCAAGTGGTCTGTCGTAAAACAGGTGATGTTCACACTTGTTCTTGACATGATGAACTTTGTACAGCCTCCGTTACACTTTCTCACTATGTACGCCCTGCGCTACGTTAGCTACTATTTCAGGGCAATACTGACCTAGCAGATGTCTCAATGTTTCACTCTCTCTGTGACAAGGTGGTCTTTCACATCTCACCTCAGTGTCTTTCAATGTGAAACACAGTCGTAAAGTAATGGAGTACATTGTGTGGTAACGTCCGCAACAATGCTAAGTTGTCATATCAATGTGATGTTTGTATTAAAATTTTTGACACGGTCGCACATGCATCATCCGGTGGCTTTAGGCATTTCTCTTTTCTACTCACATCGTGTGTTAGAGGCCAAAGGCGTAGCTGACGTTTATATATCTCGACAGCTTTTGGTTTGCTGCAGTAAGAATGAATATGTGTCGTCGCAGATTTTGTGTGCGCTGAGTAGAACTTGAAAATCCCAATGAAGCTGCAACTAACCCCAAACATTCTCTCTGTCTTCTGTACTGTTGTCAACACTTTTCTCAGAATAAGCTTGAGTACACGCATACATTAAAAACAGTAATACTACGTGAAACTATATACAGTGAGGACTGCGGTCAATCCAGTGGATGGTTGTCTTAAAAATAGCCATAAGCTCACAATGAGATAGTGTCTTGGAAGTGTCCTGTTTCCATTTTCATGGGACTCTTGGGTTCAAGCCACTGTGCACTGTGTGCGTTTGAGTTTGAGGACAGAGATAATGTGCTTGAGTACCAATTGAATAGATGAGTACTGAAATACCTGCAAACAGGAGACCACTGGTGGCGAACACACATTAGTGGTTTAGCTTTGTGTTGACGTGCTCTGAAGTCGCATCAACTGTCAGGAGCCTTCTTCTGTAGCAATATACTGACTCATCTGTCTGTACCAATATGTGTGTAACATGACTAAAAGCATTGTTCAAGTCTTTGTATGTGTATGAGGATTTCTTTCTTTTTTTTTTTTTTTTGCCTTCAGATGCTCGTCACTACAGAAACCTAGCCAACACAGCTAACAGAGCTCCCCTGCTTTCTCTCCTGTTGCACTCACACACAAAGGCCAGACCCAAGGGTCCAATTACATGTCTAGTCAAGTATTGTAAACATGTCTGAGGTCAATAACTTTAATCCTGCAGCAGTGTTGGATGTAATTGCAGGTTGATTTTGACTCCAGAAGGAAACAAGCCTGATGGCTGTCGGATAACTGTCCTCACTGAAAATGCTTACAATGGTAGTAATCTGCCATCTTGCACAGGTTCAGGCAGTAAAAGTGTCCAATGCATTATAAACAGCACCACTGCCTCACAACTTATCTTATCTGGAGGCTTGAGAGTCTCACGTTTGGATGATGCCACGGATGGACTGCTAATGTTAAGTGTAGAGCGTTTTTCACGATGCAGTATGATTCTGAGCAGCTGGTCGAATCCTGAATGTACAAAAGGCGCAGATAGTATTCTACAAATCATCCCAGGAGGAGAAGTACAAAGACTACAATTTATCTATTTTTTAAAAGAAATTTCTTTTATCTATTTTAAAGGCAAGATTATTATTTCCATATTGATGGAAAAAGGGAATTGTTATTGGTGTCTAAAGTAATCTTCGCCCCCTCTGTATCTGGGATTCATTCTAACGTCCAAATCCAGCAATTTCATTATATACCTGGTGTTTTCAGGACATACTGTATATTAATTGTGGTTTGAAAAAAACTACAATTGCATGGGCTCATTCACAATTTGTGCTGGAGTTTGTTTGAAAATTTGCATGTCAGATGGGATGGTCACATGCAGCCGCCAGTGAAAGCAGAGGAGCTCACCAAAATGTTCGGCAGTTTCTGTCAGAACGTGAAATAATCGGACTCGGGGAAGCAGATGTACGTCCTTGGATCTGCCGTAACTTACAGACAGAAGACAAACTTCACCAACAAACACTGAAATTCATGCAGGTTGATCACCACAGAGATCCTGTAGCAAACACAACCTGCTCGGATTCGACACACCAGCTCAGTTAACTTTTGTCACTTCCCCTCGAGCGTAATTACACAAATCAAGAGCTTGATGTTTGACTACTTCCCCTGAATGATTATTTCCAAATGAAACAGTGTATCGCCACGGGGAGGAAAAATCAGACTTTCGTACCCACTCCGAATTATGATCAACAGTTGTTGTG
>OMPJ01029590.1:0-11945 GCA_900312935.1 Carapus acus
ACCAGACACATTTGCGTCTCTTGATATGAATCTGTGACTGAGTGTGTCTCTCCAAGAGGAGGCGAGCACGATAAGCGGAGGAGCTGCCGTTGTCTCCGTCCCCTTATCGCGTCCATTTGTGCCGCACTTGTTGCGTTCGCACACTCAGGCCGCGATATGGCTCAGATACAAATTTCTCCACCAAACACGGCCTCTTGAAATGTCAGCGCCGGTGTCACACCTCTCCTCCCTCCCTTTCATCCGCTATCACCACAATGGCGCCCGTAAAGGGAGGAGAAGAATTGGACACTTAGCGAGAACAAGATGTTAAGTGGGAACCAAGCTGGTTCCTCCTGCTGGGGAACCTGCCACATTGATGGCTTTATACGCCGGCTTTGTGCTCAGGGTGAATGGTTTAAGTTCATCCTCCTGCCAGAGTGATGGGAAAGGGTCTTTGAGCAAAGCGCCGAACCCCTAAAGTGATCCTTGGATATCAAAAGTAGTTGCAAGTGGGTGGATGGATACGAGACCCATAACAGAAATAGAATCAAGCGTCTCAAACCCTGTTTGAGATGTTTGGACAGACCGTCAAAAAATCACCAGAAAACTAGAAAATCTCAGGTGCTGTTTTTCCTTTTTTTTCCCCCCTCTCTGTCTTCTCCCCTCAGTCCTCCACGGCTCTTTAAAATGGAGGATGGTCTCGAATCTTATATATGTTTTGTCATGCTTGGCATATGGTGCCGTGGCTGCAGTGGAGAGAGTGTGAAGGTGCCCCCACCCTCACCCCCCCACACATTATGGATGAGGGGGCGCTGTGTGCTTGTCACAACTGGGCTTTATCTACAGCCGGCAGTCAGACAGGCCCACTGAGGGGGAGTTCTCTGCTCATAATTGATCATCCCTCCTTTGCACATCTCTCCGCTCCGGCCGGGGAGGAGAGGGGGAGGGACGAGGGAGGAGAGGAGAAGATAGTCAGACACCGGTGGGGCTCCTCTCCGTCCGTCGCTTAAGCTCCGCGGACGGCACAAAGTCTGTCAAATTTCGCCCGGAATGGTTCCGAGCCCATTTGCTACGTCTCCCTTCTTCTCTTCCGGCCTCCTTCCACGCCTCCCTCAGCCACGGTTTCCGCTCCCTCTCTCATGTCCTCCCCGTCACCCCCCAGAGATCCAGCACATGCTCAGAAGACGGAACACTTCCTGTTGTTTCTCCTCTTCCGTCTGTCCTTCATACTGTGAGAATCTGTGTTTTTTTTGGTTGTTTTTTTCTTGCTGTTATTTTAATTTAGGGATCTGGCAATCTGGCGCAGCTACCGCCAAACTCCCCATTTCCACCCTTCTTCTTCCTGAGAAGGAAACACAGCCGGAGATCAAACTCCCAACTCGTCCTCTCCCCCGCCAGTCCTTTAACCGACGATGGCAATGCTCTCAGAATATAGTCATTTCTCTTCACAGGAGGGCGGGGGGGAGGTGGATACCTACAGATGGCGTAGAAATAAATACTCGCTCAGTCAGGGATCTCAGAATGCAGCAGCAACCGTTTATGATGATTATCGCTCACAGGCTCCCCCTGGAGCCAGTAATGGGCTGCGCGCCTTTTTACGTGTCCGCATAAAGATTTCTCTTTCGCTGGCGTTGGAGAACGTGGATAGTTTGTGTGGTTTTTCTGAGAGGCCTCCCCACTGCTCCTTGTCTCCTCCCCCAACTTAGGAGTGGGTCATAGAATGTGTCATCGTGCGCCAGCTGCCTTCATTGGATCTGGTTTCTCGGGTTCCCTCTCTGGAAACGAACCCTGATTCCTCTTTTCCTGTGGTCACCGTGGTCGACAAAAAATGCCTCCCCCTCCTCTGATCCATCAAGGCTATAATGGCTGTAATGTGTTTCCGCTTTGTTCCTTTGCACCTTTTCACCTTCACCTTGCCATCCAAGCGGGTTTCTCGTTAGGCGCCCGCACTCCATCCCTCCGCCTCCCTGTCATCATGGTGTGGGATGAAGGGATGAGCGAAATCCAAGACCAACTCCCAACACAAATCCACCATCCGCCTTTCCGCCATCCCCTTCTCTTATTCCTCCTCCCGGTTTTGCCTGTCTTGGATCGATCTGTGAAATCCAATCAACGCGTCGCTGTTCCAAGTAGAAATTCATCTTTCCGGCTCAAAAAACAAAAAAAACAAAAGGAAATGTCACCTCGTCTGTGGAGGTTAATGTAACAGAGGTTCCACCGCAGATGGAGGCTGGCGCTGGTCTATCCCACTGGAGACAGACAGGGGGACAAAAATAACAAAAAAAAGAAGAGAGAGGCGAAACGAAGGAGGAGAGGGAGTGGTGGGAAAATGTGCGAGGCTTAATTAAAATCACACCAGTCATTTACCACATTTCATGCTTTCATCTCCTTTTCATTTCACGCCGCAACGTGAATTCAATTTCCTCTGTCTCCGCTTTGTCCGCCGAGCGCCTCTCTCCATCAATAATGGGCCTTAATGTGCTTCCATAGTCTCCCAGTCCAACGACGCATTTTTTTTTCTCCCAACTTTTGCTGAGAAAACCATTCAGCAGCCTCCGCCTGTCACGTTCCACAACCGCTCCTGCACGACACTCATCAAGAAGAAATTGCCGCCGTTTTTAAGCAGTTCGAGAGCAAAACGGTGTCAAACGTCAAATCTCAGCTGCAATTAAAAAGAGTCGCGGACGAGCATCGCGGTTTGACGCACGCACACATGCATGCCAGACATCACGGACTTCTGTAAAATCAATGAAGCGTCTGGGTGAAACAAGAGCAGACGGACAGATATAGATTTGTTTTGTTTGACGCACAACCTGGAGAATGGAGGCAGAACAGGAGGATTTAGTGTTTGTGTTGAAAAGAGGAGGACAGGGAGGAGCTGGAGGGGAGGAGGAGGAGGAGGAGAGAAGACTGCTCTCCCTGCTCATTTACAGATAACAAGGAGGGGGAGAGAATTGAGGGATTTGGTGTTTCTGAAGGAGGCGCTCGGAGGGAAGGAGAGGGGAAAATAGAGGTCAGGAAATATGTTTTCGGGGGGAAATGGCTGTGTTTTTGTGTTTTGACTCTCATCTTCAAATAAACCAATAAAAACAAGGATTTGGCAGTGGGCGGCAGGGGAAGACAGGATTGATGGAATGCCCGCAGTCCTAAAAGCTGAAGTTTATGAAGTAAACAACCCTGGATTGATGTAGGATAATGGAGGTTTGGGCTCCTGGTTTTGGGGCGCTGAGGCTCAGCCATCACCCGAGGTGGCAGAGGTTATCGCCAGAGTGTGTAAACAACGCGGCTGGGCGCCCAAAACCTAAACGTTTGTAAACATCTACACAATGGCCAACAGCTGCTGTTTGATTCACATCCCCCTCTGACTAAAGTGCAACGTTCATGCGAGAGACAGATTTTTTTGGTGACATCCTTCTGGGTAAATCTTACCTCATTTTTCTACATATTTATTTTTTCAGCGTGGTGTCACATTTTCCAAACCCAGTAGAAAGGCGCCTAGCTAGACCCAAGTTTCCTCTTAAACCTTTTTCTATAGAAGCATATACTCCCTAAATCTCAGGTAAATTGCTTTTCCTCCTGAGCTATCCTCGGTATTTGAGGACCCATCAGCTGCTCTGGGAGTCAACAGGCGGGCATCTCGGGATTCAGTGCCTTGCTCAAGGTCACTCTGACAACGGACACGGCGAAGCAAGGCAGCAACATTCTAGTAGGGGGACAACTGGTCCATCTCTGTCCAACTTTGGACCAAAACAGGTCAGAGGCACTGCTCTCAAATGTCAAAATCAACGTCCTCGTCAATGTCCTCGTCAACAAGGGATCTGGATTTGGTGATAATTAGAGATGTCCAATAATATCGCCCCACCGATATTATTGGCCCGATATTAGCATAAAAACATAATATCGGTATCGGATTTTTTGGCTTTAAAACCGATAAAATAAATAAAAAAAAAATAAAATAAAAACAGATAAAAATGAAGTAATGCTTGCGTTACACCGAAATAGTGCCTATGCGCTCCTGAAGCGGCGGACATATCGGTGAATTGAGAGTTGGACAATATCGGCATATCGGATATCGGCAAAAAAGCCAATATCGTACATCCCTAGTGATTATGTATGAGGTGTAATGGCGCAGAGACACACAAACACGCATACACACACAGACTGTTCAGGCTTAAATGTTTGTGCTGTCCCGCAGCCAGGGTCAATGTCGAGGAAGCAGATTTTATTCCATAATTCTAAAATAGATCTTCGCTGTGTTCTAGCCTGTTGACTGAAGCAGTGGGTTAGAAACAACGGGCCTGAGGGAGGCAAAGGGAGCGAGGGAGGTGCGGCGAGGGAGTTAGGGAGGCGAGAGAGTGAGGGGAGCGAGGGAGGGGAGGACCATTTGTTCATCCAGGGTTTGTGAGGTGAATGTCAAGTCTGCAGCAAGATTCAGCCTCCCAGGACCATTCTGACAGTGTGTGTGCGTGAGTATGTGCGCGTGCACGCGCACCCTCATTTCCAACTCTGTCTCTTAAAAGCCAAACAGCTTCTTCAACTTCTTGTGGGTTGAGTCTCTTCAGTTTGTCCCCAGAGAGACGGAGAGACAAATACACAAAAAAGGAGGGAGGAGTCGATCACAAGAGCCTCGGCGGGGACTTGTGTGCGTGCACGTGTGTACGTGTGTGTGTGTGTGTGTGTGGTGGGGGTGTGTTTGCGTGGGATTGATCCTTTGAGCTGCGAGCTCGAGATAATTCTCGCCTGCTGCTTCCCTCCGTGACCTTGACTGCCCGCCATGAATCTTAATTCCCCGATGTGCTATTTTGAGGGGCGATTTGGCAACTTGTTGCATCTTTGTGCGTCTGTCTGTGCACGCACACACACGCACACGTTTTTATGTTGCAGCCATGGCCCCCTCAGGCTGTCTATGTAGACAAATGTTTGCGAATGGCTCCATGTCTCCCCACTTAAGTCGACATGTTGCACAGGAGGCCGTTGTGAGGAGAAACGTCCGTTCAAGGTTAACGTGCCCATGCAGCCGTCAAAACCTGACAACGGCTTTATCCTGCCTCCTCTGTGTTTAAACACACAAATTAACATGAAGCAACTTGCAAAATTTTAATACCAACCCTCACACACACAGTGGTATGTGTAACAACTCTAATCACCATCGATAGCACATCCAGCCAGAACCCACACACACCTTAATTAATGTTAATTACAGCTGAATGAAATCCATTGAGATTAGTCAATGAACCCATGAAACCTGTAATATTACCCCACGCTAATACGAGTTGTGTGTGTGTGTGTGTGTTGCGTGAGTGTGTGTGTGTGCGTGTGATTATATACGTGCATGGTGTGCTGCCATCGTCCCATCCATCCTGTCAAACAAGCTGCCATGTGCAAATTAAATTAAATCAAAGGGGGTTTGCGTGATCTGAAAGCTTAAAAGCGAGCTTATGAAAGCAAATATGACACACACACAACACACACACGCACACACACACACGCAAACAAACACAATCACCCAGAAAGTGGCAGGTAGGCGGCGGCCCTGACCTGCTCTCGGTCGGTGGCCGCCTTTCCGCCACTGGCGGCGCCGAACATCGGCCCTCATCTCATCAGCCCACGGCTCCCTGCTGGCCTGGGATGGATGGATGGAGCTGCGTGGAGGGAGAGTAGTAGATGCGAACGGAAACTGAAATTGGCAACGATTCCTCTCCCAAGGTTTAGCAAGGACATACAAAACCTGTGTGTGCGGACAGGACGCAGACACGAAGACACACGCACACACTCCCGTGAGTTACATGTGTAATATCCAATCTCATGATTGCTGCATTTTTCAGGGCACAGATGGGATGAAGGTGGTGGGGATGATGAGGGTGGTTGTTGTTGTTTGTGGAAGACTGATGACTTCACTCTGAGTTGTCGTTTGTTATGTTAAACGACTCATCGGCGTTATTGCCAACCTCAGTAATATTCTCATTTTCTTCTTGCAAGGACTTGCTCCGATGGTGGTGTTGATCCTAACCGTCTCCTCCTTCTCCTCCTCTTCTTTGCCCTCCTCTGCAGGAGATCTCCGACTACGACCTGCAGGAGTTGGTCATGAAGTCCATCGGCCGGCTGACGCTGGTGCGCCAGACGTTCCCGATGCCCCAGAACACCACCCAGCGCTGCGTCAAGCACAACCACAGGATCAACACGTCCCTCTGCGACACCAAGAACCCCCGAGCTCAGCAGCTGGAGGTGAGGCGGCGAGGTGACCACCTGCTGTTTGGGTGGTGCCATTTATCACTTCAAATGAAAAAAAAAAACAACAATGGGGAAAAGCTGCTGACAAACCGAGTCTCTGCTGTAAACCAGATGGGAAAGGAACCAGGTTTTCGGTCTCCTCCTTTTATCTTGTCACATTTAGTTTTTTGGCTCACTTCAGGGCTGCGCTGCCTTTCATTGATGCCGTCCTGCCTTAAATAGAAGCAGTCATTTCTTCGCTTACTGGCCTTTGGAACTGGAAGGATTAAACCTGCAGAGAGGCACTCGACCTCATGCGTTCCTTCACATGGTCCTCTAAAGAGGAAGAGTATTTAATTTGATTCATCTGTTGTGGAGATGTTCTGCTGTCTCATGTAAGGGTGACCACGTTTTCCCAGTAGCACCCAAAAGCAAACATTTCACAGAAGCCAAATCGTCCGTCGACCAAGGCCATGCCTGAGCTGTGGCGTGTGAGGACACCATGTTCATCTCTCCCTCTGGCTCTCTGCAATGTCAAAGAAAATGCAACGCATGATGGAGACGAGGGACCACCTGACTCTAATCGCTCAAACAGCAGCCAGGGACATTATTGGACAACTTTCCTCTGTCATGCTCACGATACCAATCGGAAGCAGGACCCGGATGTTAGGCGGTCCGACAGACAGGGAGAAGAGAGAGAAGCCCAGTGCATCCTGAGAGTTCTAGCAGCATAGCTTGGAATAACTATAAGCTTTATCGCAAAGGAAAGTTTTAAGCCTACTCTTAAAACTAGTGAGGGTCTCCGTCCCCAGGTCTGACTTCAGCCAAAGCTGCACTTGAACTTCGATGCACACACACTCAGACGAGAACAAAGTGTACATACATCATCACTGGCAGCCGGCCGCTTTACTTTAAAGCTGCGTTCAGGTCCCGTCAGGCATCTGCTCGTCCTCTCCTTTGATGCACAGCTCGACGATTCAATGCCGTTTTCGTCTGAGCCCTTGAGGTTTCTGGCTGAAGACGTCAGGAATGTGTGGAGGTGGAAGTTTGGTGTTTGCCTGACGCTAGTGTGTGCGTGCGAGTGTGTGTGGGTGCGTGCTTTCCTACAGTAACAACATGGGAAATGCACAATAACATGCCGCCTTCATCCTCTATTTTCTTTACTACTCATTTTTTATGTGTCCCCCAGGATGGCAATATGTATTTGTTGTTTTATCATCTGTTTGTGTCTGTGTGTGTGCGTGCGTGTGTGCGTGACTCATCGGACTGCCATCGTGCAGGCTGGAGGAAATGGAACTCGTTCTTATTTATGTGTCAAGACAGAATTGCAGAATTGAAATAATGTGCTGTTGATTTATGTGGCTGTGCTAAAAAGCCCCGTGGGGAGAAGCTATCAGATGAGAGGAGGAGAGAAAGTGGAGCTGGGAACGTCTGGAAAATGGGAATACGGGTCCAGCGGGCTCGCGGATGGTTCAGTCGGCGAGGAAACCACTGGATGAATGTGTAACACGCGTTCATCCACGTGTAAAACACAGTTGCTCAATATGCAAATGTGGAGGAGGAAACAAAATATAATTACTGGTGATCGTTGCAGCGCTAATGAAGTGATCAAGTGTCCAAAAAAAGAGCCAGAATGAATCGGCACACACAAATTGTGTGTGTGTGTCGATCATTGCCAGGCTCGGTGTTGATGTTGGCTCGGTGTCCCCATGTGGATCCAACACAAAGACACAAAGTGTGAGAGAGACAGACCAACGCTGAAAAGAAAAACACAAACATGGTGGGATTTTTGTCTGTCTGTGTGTGTGTGTGTGTGTGTGTGTGATGCTAAGACAGGACAAGAGAGAGAAAGAGAGAGAGAGAGATCAGCAGATCTCTCACTAAGTCCAGAATCCCAATTTCACACCGCACTGAAGCACATCAACAGACTGACCACACACACACACACACACATACACACACACACTCGGCGTGCCCACAGCGCCCACTCCGAGCACAGATCCCGCTGATCTTGAAGGTTCCCGGCGGGGCTATAGACTTTGCCTGGTGCCATCAGAGTGCGATGCACATGAGATGTGAGGAGGACGGAGAGCAAGTTTGAGAGAAAGCTGGCGGAAGCGGGACATGAGACAGACGCCGTCCCTACCTTTTGTCTTTTCCTCCCCCTGTCCTCCCCTGTTTGTCCCTCGGTTCGCCTTGCGGTTTAGCCGCCAGAGCTTATGTGGACTTACCCGGAGCTCTGCACACACTCAGCCGGGTATTTGTTGATTTCCTTTTGTCTGGGTGGCAAACGCAGCATGGCGGCTACGCGTTCAATGTCAGCGCGGACACTTTCTGTGCCTGTTTATGTCATTTCTGACTTGCAGGAGCAGAAGCAACCCTTTATATTTCTTTACCAGTATATTTAAACAGCAAGGACAACATCCATAGTTTTTTTTCTCACTATTTAATTACTTTCTTAGTCAGCTCCAAATGTTGCAGCGCTTGCCCCCTGGTGGTTTTCCACTTCTGGTTTTCCAATTGATAGTTGTTAGATTCCCCTGTCCTTCTTTAGCTTTTCATGTCATTGTTTCCGCTCATGTGTTCGCTTGTACTTCTGATTCCTACTCGGACTGACTCCATTTGTCTGTTTTCCCAGAAGTATGGATCCTATGTACCCTGGACTTTGTGTGTTCCCGTCTCGTGTCAATTGTGTGACCTTGTCTTGTGCTTTGTCCGCTTGCGTAACATGGCTCCACATTACTTTTAACGATTGTTTATCAGTCCCCGTGTGGGTTCCCTTCCCTATATTTCTCCGCCTGTGTGCCTTTGCCTTGCTTGTTAGTTTGAATTTGCGTTTGCTGTGATGGTGCGTGTGTTTCTTGTCATTCTTTTTGTGTCATCTGTGTTTTCTGTTTACAAAACACAAAATGAAATGCAGATCACCATACACTGAACAATAGTTTTACATTGACTCACAATAACTCACCGTCTAGTACCCGAACAGTGTTTGGGGACTTTGATACCAACATTCCGCCCACATTTTCTCTGGTGTGTGTGTCCCGCTCAGATCACCAACAGGTACATCTACGACACGGTGCTGCTGCTGGCCAACACCTTCCACAGAAAGCTGGAGGACAGGAAGTGGCACAGCATGGCCAGTCTGAGCTGCATCAGGAAGAACTCCAAACCCTGGCAGGGGGGGAAGAGCATGCTGGACACGGTGAAGAAGGTAAGAAACACACACAATCGTTTCCTTAGCCCAGTCACTGACTGGGCCAGTCACTGACTGGGTTCATGGTGGTGAATGATGCTGGTTCTGACTTGAGAGGCTAATGAGGAAGTGTTTTAAGTTGTTTTTGTGACCCAACTTCCGTAAAGTGGATGTAACGTTCTGCCTCTGCATGAGGTTTGAAAAGAGATTTTGGCTGCGAGGTTAGCTTTTAGTTAACCCTAGCTTGTGAACCCCAAAGCTGTCGCCTCAGCCTCACACAAAGCAAAACACAAAACACGTCTGACATCTCGCCCAAAAAACATCAGGCGCCCCCTTGTCTCCACTTTACGCACAAGTCATTGTTTTCTCAAGCTTATCCAGTTCCAGCGAAATAAATCCTCAAATATGAGACAAGCTGTGTTTTGACTGATGAGACCGGAGAGAAATACTCGCTGTCTGCTCTCTCTGAGGAGAAACTTCAAATTTTATGTGTCACTTTTCTGGCGACAGTCCAGTACCTCTCTCCAAAAGAAAAAAGATCAGCGCTCATCAATCAACGCATTGTTCCCACTGTTGAGAAGTGGATGGCTGATTATCCGAATATCACCGCTCTTCACCTTGAGTACAGTCTCGCCTGTGACAGCGTCTTCATCACTGCCGAGTCCAATAGGATCAATGCCCCCTGTTCTGATACCAATACACAAACCCACTCCAGGGAGCCGGGAGGGCTCTGAATGGATGAGGGAGCCGAGTGAAATGCTAATTTGGGATTAGCATCAAAGAATAATAAATGTGCTGAATCGGCTGTCATATCATATCTTGGTGATTCACCTTGAGATCCGGAGTCTTGGGCTTTTGGCAAAGCTTACGTCAGCTTCAAACCCTGATGGGCTTTGTGGCACTCGAGCGGAAGCAGAGGCCCAAAGCCAGCGCAGAGTTTAGGGTTCAACAGTCTGGCATCAGCGTCTGTGTTTTATCCCTTTATTTATATATTTGTTTCCACCGCGTCAGCCGAGCGCTCTGCCCACCGCACTCGTCTGTGTGTTTAATCAGCATTTTGGCATGCGGAGCCATTATGGTAATCATAAATCCTCATTTGCAGCTGGTGATGAGTGGCTCCATTGATGCCGTTGTTTGGCTTCCATTGACAAAACGGCGGCGGGGCAGCAGGTGGAGGGAGAGATAGAAAAGTGCTGAGAAAGGGGGCGAGCGAGGGCGTCGGCAGAAAGCGAGCAGATGTCGGCGGCGGAATGCCGGATAAGCTGCTCCGCTGATGACTGTGTGCGCCCGTGTGTGTGTGTTTGTCCTGTTCATTCATTTGTGGTGATTTGGTGAAGAATTAATTTAGAATTTTTAATCACTTTGGTCCGTCAGCGAATATCTGTTTCGGTTAAGATGGTAGATTGTATCATATGTGTGTGTGAGGTGCCTGTGTGCGTGTTTCAGAGGCAGAGGCGAGCCACGGAAGCGACATCTGGTGTTGGTGTCCCAACCTGTGAATGTGAACTGCTGCTGAATAACAGTAGCAAATGTGTGTGCTCACACACATCACACACTTAGCCCGAGTCATGCCAAATATAACACCTCTTTCCCCGGAGCTGCCACGGCCCCGCGCTCACCAACTACTCGCACAACTAGGAGGAAGGGCAAACAGTTGGAGCTGACAGTGTGTGTCTGTGAGAGTGCGAGTGCGCATGTGTGTGTACGTGGCGGCACCTACTCGCAGAGGACATCATCAGCCCTCGGTGAGATTCATGCCCACTGGCGCCAAACACTCGATGGTCCTCATCAACCTGCAGCGGGGTGATGAGTAATGTAACAGCATCAACAAAAGCCAAGTGTGATTCTCCACAAGGGCAAACCATGCTGCCACCTCTGCACACGCACACGCAGGCGCAAGCACACTCACAAACGCTCAAATAGCATATATGCAAACCGTCGCTTACCCACGTCTCAGCTTCCGCAGCGACACGAATGATTGATGATTCAATTCCATCTGTAAATGAGATTGCCAATGGGTGCGACAGATTCTGGAACCTTCTGTCTGCCTCTCTGCTTCCAGTTTGGCGTGAGCGGCCTCACCAGTTTCCTGGAGTTCACCGACAACGGCAGCAACCCCAACATTTTCTTTGAAATCCTGGGTACAAACTACGGAGAGGACAGAGGCCGCGGCGTCAGCAGGGTAGGTGTTGGAAATACAAGTTGGTGTGTGTGTGTGTTTGAGAGGGAGAGAAAGGGATGGAGAGTGTGCATCCTGGCATTGATTGACTATGAGGGGGGAATGTTTTTCTACGGCGGATTAACATAATTCCCAGCTTTGCCGGGGAACTTCTCTGCTCTCTGCTGTCGACAATATTTTCATCTGGCTGGTGTGTAAGCTGTTTGCAGGAATGTTTTTTTTTTCATTTTGGTTTATTTGTTTGAAATTCAACTCTTCAACTCCTTGTCCTTGCGTTTTACGTTCTGCACGCCCCCACCTTAGTTGTATGTGCTGTGTGTGAGTAACTCTCTAGACTGATTTTACATAATTGTATCATCACATCCCACACTTCCGTAAAATTAG
>OMPJ01029591.1:0-15861 GCA_900312935.1 Carapus acus
CCACTTGCTGAGGGAAATTGCATGTCTGCATCTGACCCGTTATCAATATTTAAGGAGCAGGGGGCTGCAGCGGTAAGGCGCCCTGGGAGAAGTTACATGGGTTTTGTATCTTGCTCAAGGGCACTGTACTATAAAATGTGCGTTCAAGTGTCAAAAAGCTGTGGGAGAGGTGGGAAACTATGGCTGGGCTGCTCGTTTCCCTCGTAAGAGCCTTTACTTACTCTCTGCCTCCCTCCTGAGCTCCTGGGACTTCTGCGCCGCACAGCTTTGGGTGACATCCGCAAGGGGCGTCTGAGGAGATGACGCGGCTCCTCGTCCCTTGACGGTCGGGCGGGAGTCGTCCCGTTCCCATGGAAACACAGCCGGGGGAGTGAAGAAGGAGTCCGATTGGTCGGACGGGTGCCTTTGGGGAGTAGCTCTGTGCTGCTGCTTCGGCAGGGAGGCGGCAGGCGCATCTGCGAACTGGAGCCGTTGCTGAGAGAGAGAGAGACAGAGAGAGAGAGAGAGACAGAGAGAGAGAGAGAGAGGTGCAGATGAAAAGAGAGCAAAGGGCATCAACCTCAGCAGGATGTCGTGCAATTACGCCAACTTCGCAAACAACAAGGCAGCTATGTGGCCATAAAGTGGTGTTCTTATGGAGAGTGAGCCAGTGCTACTGTGCTCAGGACATGGTCGGATGAACAATGCGGTGAAATTGCTCTTGGAGACAAAGTTTTACTTTTCCGTTACACAAAAAACGTTTATAGCCAACAAGTGTTTTTCGTTCTGGGACAAACTCTAAACTGAGGAGTGCTGTACACACACTTTGGTAGTTATGTGTTTCCACCTCTTGCTCAGAAACATGAACAAATCATCTTTGCATAGCTTTGTTGACACCAGAGCAAGGCCAGGTTTAACTGTGCAAGTAAAAAACTGCAACACTAGCTTGCGCAAGCCGTTAAAACTTTAAAAATGTTGATACTCACCCTAGTGCGGACCGTCCTGTTGTCCCCTTCTTCGCTCTGCCCCGGCCTGTCCTCCTTCCTGCCACCTACGGGGCAAAAACAGAGCATGTCCAGAGCAATACCCAGTGGTCAAACCTACGGAGGAATTCCGACACTGGAGGGATCCAAATGTTTACTGACAAGTGCTGGCAAGAGAGACTCCGGCAGACTTAAGTCACAGAGAGGAAGTGGGAGGGGTTAGGACGCAGTGGGATATTATTCTAGACTTTGGCTGTGCTGAATTCCGTTTCATTTAGCACGCTGCGCTAATTGTTGGCAGTGAGAAAATACAATCTGGGGAGCACGAGCAAAGATAAAGAAAAGTAAAGTTGCTGTACTGTACCGCTGGGCTCCTGGGGCGAGGTCATGTTCCAGCAGGGGGTGGAAAACCTCGCATCTGCTGACCTGGGGCTGTTGTGCAGCTTCTCCAACTCTGCCTCCAGACTGGGGAGGAGAGGGAAGAGGAGAGCGACGGAGATCAATGAGAACATAACTAGACAAATTCTGCGGGACATAGTCCAAAATTGTGTCACTGACCTTTTAATCTCTTGGGTGAGTTTGTTATTGAAGGTGCGGAAAGAATCCAGCTGCCCCTCCAGGGTGCAGACGAGGGCCTGCTTGCTCTGCAGCTCCTGGGACAGGCGACCCTGAGCGGACAGCGCCACCTGGGCCTGCTCCTGCAAGCTCTGGAGTTCCCGCTCCACCGCCTGCAGTTCTGTGCGTACCCGCTCATACTGCGAGAGGGTGATAAGAATATCAACTTTGTGTTACCGTGACGCATGTTGCGTCGTTTCATAAATTCGGCCTGGGCACTGACTGAGTGTGTGCACCTTGACGTTTTGCTTTTCAAACGCAGCTTGGCTGTTGTCTAACTGCAGCTGTTTCTGCCTGTTCTCCTTGGACAGTCGCTCCTGCTGGATTTGCAGCTCTTTCACCCTTTGCAGAACCCGTCCAGACAGTCCAACTGTCCAGTCCTCCTCAGCCCAGCTCATCTCTCTCTACCTGCTAACAGAAATTGTACATCTTGTGTTTTGGCTTGTCAGTTTTTCATCAACATTTCTGTCAATTGAAGGGAAATATTAATCTTATGTTC
This sequence comes from Carapus acus, assembly GCA_900312935.1. Taxonomy (NCBI): domain Eukaryota; kingdom Metazoa; phylum Chordata; class Actinopteri; order Ophidiiformes; family Carapidae; genus Carapus; species Carapus acus. The sequence continues at coordinate 2,077 of OMPJ01029591.1, forward strand.
AACTTGTCGGCTTAATTGTGAGCCAGTTGCTGACGTTTCACAGTCAAAAGGAATTAAAACACCAACCTGTCCTGTGAGTGTCCTGAAACGACAATCAGACGGGTTGTTCGGCCATGGATGACACACCTAGTAAAACACAAAGGTAAATTAGGTGCAGGAAGTCGATGCGTTCGTCCCTTAGTTGCATAATCTCCCGAGCACGGTAATAAACACATTCCAATCAGCTGTGTGCCTCCGCCTGAATCCTGAGGTTGCTACGATTCCGATCCCTGGAGGACGACGGTAGTCTGCGCTGAGCTGATACAACAAATTGTTTAGTGGCCATCATCTCTGCAAATCTTTGCTGCAAGTCCAAGACGCAAATGTGTCTCCTATACAGCTGCTCACTTCAGTAAATCTGACTGCTGTGGGAGGTGTTCTACACAACCCCACCCTTGACAACTGTGTTCATTTAAACCCTTTAACACTATGAGGACACTGAATAGTGAGAGACCGGAATGAAGAAAAGCCTGAATGAAAATTACCTAGCGTGACCTGTGTGGATTTGTTAGGAGTTCAGTGTCAAAAGGCATCTTTTGTGTTTGGCACCAACAATACTTTGCCGATTTGTTTATGATCGGTAGCTCATAGTTTCAATCACGAAACACTTGTATGTGAGCAACACCCAGCACTGCAAAAACAACAACAAAACGGTAGACGCTTCGCTTCTGTGCTTCAGTCTCTTGCAAATAAAAGCAGATTAATGTAGAGAGTTGCTGTTGTTGATGTAATCATTACCTACAGTATATGAGCAGTGACAGCGAATCGAGTCGAAACAGGTGGATGTCCAGATGATAAACACTGGCTCGAGCTGTACCATAACACTAACGTATTATCAAAATCTTTGACACAAAAAAAGTCGGTTGGGAGGTCTATGCCGGTCACTGCTCCGCGAGTCACGACCACGACGGGCTGAAATTGACGTTTTGTAAAAATTTTTCCTCTTTGTTTCCCCCAGCCATCATGCTACAAGCTAACCGCCGTACTACAGCGTACTTTCTCTCACTTACCATTCACCTCAGGCGGTACGGGGAAAAGGGCGCCCAAAGAGCCTGGACAGCGTGTTCGGCGTGGTGACACACACTAGTCCACGGTGGGGAGAAAACATTCGCTTACATAAACGGACAGAAAGCGAGTTTTCGCCGTGAATGAGCCGAAGCTAGCGTCATTTCACGGTATGTCCCCCAAGCGGCGGCGGGTCTCGTGCGAGTGACAGGCTACTCAAGTCAAGCCGTTGTAGCACGAGGCGGGGCGGGAGCTGTGACGTCATGGGGAATGTTTGGGAAAAGTCCTCGTGGGGGGGCGCGGGGATATGGCGACCTCCAGCGGTCAAAATGGATACTGCAGTCACAGAGAAAAAAAATACATGATGTTCAGGATACAAAACGACAAGTTTGTAGTTGGGCGTAAGGAGCAGATTTCGCTGGTTAAATGCGTAGGTGCTAGTATTTGTTGCCAAATAATTGTGGCAAAGCAATGTTCTTGGGATGTATGTTTTAAAATCTTTAACAATTGCCCACGCATCTTCAAATTGGTGCAGGAATGCCAAGTCAAGTCGAGTCAATTTAATTTGTATAGCGCCAGATCATGACAGATGGTTCATTTAATTAGTTTATTTTTTGTTTTTCAACCACTCCAAATGTTTTGGTCAAATATGAGACTGGTGCTTCAGAAAAATAGGTATACCAGGAGACGCGAGACAAATTCTAACTTTATCATCTTAATTATTGCAAATCCATTCTCTTTGGAAAAATATCTGTGTCAAAACAGATCCCCCCATCATCTGTGCAGAGGGCGATGTACTGATTGTATGTCTTCCCTCTAATTTATGATTCCATCTTATCTGAAATTAGATCTGATATAAGATATTTCAGTATGTCATGACCTGCAGTTCATGCACTGTTGACTTTCAAGAATTTTTCATGTTTACTCCAAGACAGATAAAAACGATAACCAGGCTCTACTTGCTGTGTTGGTGTCTTGTGTGGAGTTGTAATTAGATTATGATCATCAGATTCAATCATTCTTCCTGGAAGGCTCTGGATTTGAGTGTAATCTGGGATTTGGTGGCTCATTGCTGAGTAGTGCGGAAACCCACAAAGTGTGTTTACAGGAGTAAACCACGCAGTATGATATATACTGTACTGGACACACTGATAGCACACAGCGCTGGACGGGAGACAGATTAAGGGGACGGTTATGTAACGTCAATCTATAGAGTTGTCCTCACTGCCTGGTGAGCAGAGACGAAATGAGAGGATTATTTCATGCAGCATAAGAATCCCTCAAGGCTGTCCTGTTACTGGCGATGACAGTGGACTGGACGTCCAATTCCAATTACAATGCGTGCATCTCTTGCACTACGACCCGTGCAAAGAAAACCATTACTCTAATTTGGTGATCATCACAAACACACACACACACACGGCCGCAGGCCTGAGTGTCTCTGACATTATGAAATTGCACAAAAGAAAATGGAGCCGTTGTTGCGTACGTGTTTTCAAACGCTCATGTCCAAACCCAGAGAGAGGCTACGCTCATGTGATGAGGTAAGCTCATCTCCTCACCCAGTCCCTATTAATACAGGATTATATCTATTCTAGTCGAACTCATTCATACACACACATACACACACACACACACACAGTCCATGTCCTCCACCGAGAAGTACACACACTGTCTGCCCGTGGACCGTTACAGGTAGCAAGGTGGTCAGGTTGCTGTGTGCATTTCGCTGGACCCAACATTGTTTTGCTATCTTAAGCGGCAAAAACTACTTCATGACGGTAAGATAAGTAAATACCATGAGCAGTATTTTGATCTATATGCAGTAACGCTTGAAAGGCTTATCAGATAGTATCTGGATGAAGGCCCCAACAAGTCAATTTGACACCACTGCATTAGACAAACAGATGGTGGCCGCCATGATTTCATTGTTTGGGTGGAAGATGCATTAATGGAAATATTTTTTTCATTAAGACGCTCTTGATTTTGTTGTCAAAATGTTACCCCTTGCTGTGTTTTACTCCCAGATGTTCCCTTGGTCGGCCGTCTTCTCCCTGGAGCCCAAAGAGCCCGGGCAGCGCACCACAGAGGAGCTAGTCGTCAACACCCTGATGCACGAGCTGGGGGCCATGGTCAAACACACCGAGCGCGTTCGCCTGGAGCGCGCCAGTCAGGGTCGACGCCGCAGCTCCAGCACCAGCTCGGGCTCCAACGTCGACTACAGCTGGTTGGCCAGCGCCCCGAGCCCGCACCCTTACGAGCTGACCCCCAACGACCTGCTGGAGCTGCAGGACCTGTGTGCCAAGATCCCGGCTTCTCAGTGCGGCCCCGTCATCATCAGGTGAGGGAGACCCAGGGCCCTTTGAACTTAACTTAACTTAATCTGAGGGATAAAAGCAAACACCTGAAGCCTGTGTTGGCTCAATATGGAGTCAAAGGGTTACAAATATGGTTGGGGGCCTGATTAGAATGATCCTTGTAAGTGTGTAAGAGGATTTTACCATTTAACCTGTGTTCCACAAGGAGCTGAGGTCACAGCAGGGGTGTGTGTGTGTAGCGCGTCCATTCTTTCGCTTGGAACTTCGGCCTCTAAGGGTTAGGGCAGGGGTCCGCGACCCGCGGCTCTGAAGCCGCATGTGGCTCTTTGGCGCCGCCCTAGTGGTGGCTCCGGGAAGCAATTTCAAAACTGTAAAAAAATGGAGAAAGACTGGTGAGGGAGGTACATTTTTTGGTTCAATATGGTTTTTCTAGGAGGAAATATATGACACATATATTCTTGACATTCTCCAATGCTGTAAAAATCAATAACAAGGCTTATATAGGGCTTTTCATTTTTTTGCGGCTCCAGACAGATTTGTTTTATGCTTTGTTGGCCCAAAATGGCTCTTTCAGCATTTTGGGTTGCCGACCCCCTGGGTTAGGGTTAGGGTTCGGTTCAGGGTAAGGGTAAGGGTAAGGGTAAGGGTAAGGGTAAGGGTAAGGATTTGCCTAATTTCTCCCCCAGTGTCAATCAAAGCTGAACCAAATACACAAGAGTGACGGTTAGGGTTAGGGTTCCTCTAATCCTAGGTTAGGGTTAGGGTTGGGGTAACCCTAACCCAGGATTAACCCTAATGGTGGTAAGAGTTGGGGTTGTCCGACACCTAACCTTTACTGTTGTGTATTTGGTCCAGCTTTGATTGAACGCCGGCTGAGAGATTCTACGAGGTCCAATCCCCCGTAGCTCCTTATGATGAAAATAAATTGTCCTCCGGCCACAGGTTCAGGAAGCACGTGACCCAAGTGGAGCCGGACGTTCACGAGCTCCCGCAGCTGTTTCGCTCCGTCCTCCGCGAGTGTCTAGAAGAGCTGCGGAAAGGCGGACACGACCCGGTGCAGGGCAGCCTCTACGAAAAGCAGCACCGCAGCAAGAGCCTCTCCTTCGACACCTTCCGCTCCAAGTTCTGCACGGGGCACCTGTTCAAGGGCAGAGCCACGGGGGGCTCCAGGGGAAACCTGCAACACGCAGACTGGTCGGACGACGAAGAAGGGGAGGTGGAGGCCATCAAGGCCGAGACGAGGAGGGGCAGGAGCAGGAGCATGCCGGAGATCAGCCCCATGGAGCACAGCGCCCGGGCCTGAGGAGGGAAGAGGACGGGGAAGGGGGAAATAGGGGGAGAGGGAGGGAGGGAGGGTAAGAAATCACGTTTAGAAATCGGTCTGACCAAACAGAGCTGATAGATGCAGGGAAAAGAGTGATGGTGGAACGCACTGGGGAGATAACTTAATGTTTGGCCCTCAGTTTCAGTTTATATGTCGGCACCTGAACTCTTGGTTCCCGACACTTGACGCACAATGGTGGGCTTGTTGTTGTTATTGTCGTTGTTGTACTTCAGATATGCGGATGTAACAAAGCAGGTTCAGTCTGAGTGGCAGTATTCCATCCGATTCACTTCTTGAACAAAGTGGACTGTGAAAATACAAGCGCCTCAGACGGCGGCGACTCTGTTCTGCGGCTCCAGATCGCGGCAGTTGCTCTCATAGAAACTCAAATACACACCTGAGGGGAAAGAGCAGCCTAGATTCAATGTTCTTTTTTTAACATTTTCAATATGTAACAGTAGATGTGATTAAATAACGCTTTTTTTTTTCCAGAACTGACTTGTGCGTTTTGTTTTGTGTCGAGATGTGAAATCAACACCACCGTTGGCGACACAAAGGTGACTCCCATGTGTGTGTGTGTGTGTGTGTCTCTCGGTACGATCAGTGTCAAGCCGCAGACTTACCCCAGACAGCCCAGCCAGTCTAATTATATCGCTGCGGACTAATCCTCTTATCCCAAGAAAATCTCAACCCAAGAATGCCAACACCCTATTATTCTTTTATTAATATGCCATTTCTTGTCAATACATCAGTATCACTATTTGCACTTTATACATTGGGGGTGGGGGTGAGGCATTTGGCTAAAAAGAGACAGGGGGGGAGAAGAGAGGTGGAAATACCCTCTCCTCTTAAAAATCTGTCATTTAAATAACATCTTACATATTTGGTGGACTGACAGAAGCACTTAACACAGCCTCACACTTCCAGGGAATCTGGTTTCTGTCGTTTCGCAACCTTCAGAACCCCTTCATTAGCACGGGAGCCTGGATAATCTGCTTCCGATACTGGAAATCCACGGCCATTTTCCCTTCAGATATTGGACAGGGGTCCTGTCACCGAGAGGACTCGGACAGGAGCGCCGGGGTGGTCGAAGGCTCGGGCAGAGCACAGCTGCTGGTTGGTAACTCGCAGTTTTACTCAAAACTCAGAAGAAAAAAAAACCCCACGGCGCTCTTGCGCAACTCTTCGTAAACCGTTCTTGCAGATCACGCCTGGATTAAACTTGAAATGTTCCTTCCAGCGGCAGTACAGTGCCAAGGACACGTAGTACTACACGTGTTTCTTGGTGCTGTGTCACAGTTCTACAACAGTACCCATTTGGCAAATAAACCTCAAATGAAGAAAAAAAAAAAGAATAGAAAGGAAGCAAGCAAGAAAGTAATTTGACATACTATGGTGCAGGTGGGTCACAAATGCAGGAAAACCACGTGAAATACTTCAAGAAACATTGAGGTGAGCAGCCAATTTGAATTCCAGGTCCAGTTTTGTCTTTTAGCGTTGACAATAACCACAGTCTAGCTTGGGGGAAACTGGAGTACACCAAAAAAAAAAAAAAAAAAAAGAACTAAAAATTAAAAAACAGTTTGCAGAATCAAACCATTACAAGTAAATGTAAGCCATTTTCCATTAAATGTTCATGAGTAATTGGTCTCAGTACACTTAGAGCTGCGTTCAGCTCGCACGATTCAAAGAGGGAATTTTCTTTTTTCTATACTTTTATCATTTTCACTCGCATTCAAAGTGTCCGTTCTGCGCAGGCAGAGCACGTCTCTGCTGGATTAAAGGCCGACAGTCCGTTGGTTTGAGGGTAAGAAATAACTCTGTCCGTGCAAACAGGCTTAGCATCTGTCCTCCGAGTAGTGTGTCTGGACAGAGCCGTCTCGAGTCCGTCCCCAGGATTCTCCGCTTATCTCCCCTTCGCGCGACTGCTTCGCTTTAAGCGAAGAAGACGACGAAGATGATGAAGAAGATGATGAGGACCAGGAAGATCTTGATCATCAGCCAGCGGTTGGAGGAGACGGACTGGAAGTATTTGAGGATCTCCGAGTGGGCGCCCTCCACGTTCAGCTGGGTGTCCTCCACGTTGGCATCGATCCTGAGGTATCGGAAGAGACGTGAGGTTGGCAGAAAACAAACATCAAATATTAACTCAACACAACACATAAGAGAATCGAACACGACAACACAACTTCTGTGAGGAACATTTTCTTTTGTCGAGATTGTGAGATGCTAGGCCGCAGAAACATATCCAAACATTTTTGGTTGGTAGGACCTTCCAGGTCATCAATAGCTCAGGGAAATCCCTCCAGTAAGAAACATGGATGCAGCAAAAGCTGACACTTAACTATCCGATAGTAAAAACCTGATAAAAATCAAGCAGAAAAGGTCCTCGACAACCCCTCGTCTTGAACCATTTGATCCTTTTCTTCACCTCTGAATGGTCTCCTCTTGCTCCTTCACCATGTGTGCCAGCTGTTGGAATATGGAGCCCAATTCCACAATGGTGCTCTCGATGTTCTGCATGGTGTCGGCACGGCTCTGGATGTATGAGTCCTGTCCGAATCGTGGTCAGAAAGTCAACACACACACACCAAAACACACGACAACCATTTTAGATTTCTACGTAGACTACGTTTCTCTACCTGCTCATCTATCAGCTGGAGCTGCAGGGGGTTGGCCTGGGAGTCCATGTTTATGGACACGTCCCCCATACTCCGAGACTCATCCTGCATCAGGACGGAGCTCTCTGTGGAGACACAAGCAGTGGACGGACACACATACACACACACACACGGCGCAACCAGATCAGACGGAAGTGGTCAGAGGTGAGGACAGGGGGAAAAAAAAAAAGCACACACAGTGGCGACTTCTACACGCTGCGAGAGCAAACGTTCCAGGGAAATACCTTTCGAATTCGAGGTTGTAAAGCCCTGGTAGTCATTTCGCGGCTCACGAGCTGCATGCGGCTCCTGGGCCCCTTTTTTGCGGCTCCCTAAAATATTTTTTATATCTTTGCATTACATGTGACCAAATACAATGGTGTAAAAAAATATATATATCATTCACAAGTTTCTTAGCAGGCCTTGGGTGCAAAAGCAGGCGAATTTAGGGGGGGGAAGAAGCTTCAGCTATCAGTTGAAGTGAACTCCCTTTAATTACTTCATGCATTTACAGGAAATCTCAGGCAGCACTTGCAGGGTGAAGTGTAATATACACCTTTTCTGACAGATTTATGTGTATCAAGATAATTGAGGGGAAAGTTGACCATTAAAAAGACATTAACTGTGATTGGAGAGTGTTAGCTTTCCATCAATGTTTGAATTTTGCTATTTCCACATTACTTCATTTGCTGGCAGCTATATAACAGGATAACCAGCTTTACAACAAATGGGTCAATCATCAAGTACGGTGAAAATACTCCCCAAGTGATTTATTTGAAATTTTAATCATATAAAAAATGTTTAAATCATGAGACAAATTTATATGCAAACACTGAGTGTCTTCCTGAAATGCAACATACAACACGAGACGGTCTACATGCGCATGTTACCTGAGATTTCTCCCCCAAAAAGGTGTAAATGCCGGCAGTTCAGACTCTGTGGGAGTCGCCGATCAGAGAAAACACGCTTCCAGCAGGAGTCAAAATACGCGATTATTTCACCCAGCAAGGATGTGTTCGCGCTATTATTCCCCTTTTAGCGCCTCGCGTCGGTTTCAAAGGGCCCAGGCCACATCGCTTGTTTGAATGACAGGATCGATGCGTACGCCGACAGCCGACATTAGCAGCTCACTACGAAAGCAGGAGGGCGACAATTGCAAACGCCAATGAGCCGTTGCAGCGTTCCGAGCCGCGTCAGGATTGTTTGGCAGCAGAAACCGAGACCAGGATTTTCCCAGGGTGTTACGACACACACACACACACACATAAAACACAAAAGCATTCGCAAAATAGAGTGAACACGCCCTCAGAAGCAACACCAGCATGCTGCGTCAACCTGTTGGCGGCACGACGATGATTGCGCTGACTTGTTGCTCTTTTTTTTATTGTTATCGTGATTTTATCGCTGTTACCGTGAGACTCGTGTGAAGATTACGGTGACCTTGGGCCCCGTGCTGATGGTGAGCAGCGACACTTACTGAAGTTGTTGGCCATCATGGGGGAGGAGGCGACGGGCGGCTGGGAGAACTGTTCTCTCCTGCTGCGCTGCTGCTTCAGGTTCTGCGGCACCGAAAAACAAATGCGGGGTGGTTAACACAAACAATCAGAGGTCCAAATGTGTTTTTTTCTCCGTTGTCCTCCGAGATTCTATAAGCTTCTTACCTCTGTTCGGACTTCCAAGACAGATTTGAAGTCATTGGACATTGAAGCCAGTTTAGACTGTTGACAAAGAGGACACAGGAATCTTCAGAGTAGATCCAGATGGGATAAAACATCCATTCTTGTTGTAATGGAATTCATCTGTGCATGCCCCAAAGTTTTTTTTATGATTTTTACAACAACGGTTACAACTGGGGACAGCAATGATCATTCTTTTTAGCATTTTAGCATTTTTTTAGCATCATTCATTTTAGCTCAATTTAAGTTGATCCGCATTCCTTCATGTGGGTGTGTGTGTTCAAGTGTTTGTGTACCTGTAGTGAGACCACGATGGTGTTGGAGTGGGTTTGGATGTGTCGACCGCCCGGAGCTCCACGTGATCTCACCAAGTCCTGCAGCTGTGCGATTTGTTTGTTTAAACTGTTGATGTCCTGCGCACACACAAAATGATCCAGATGTGAAACTGAGACATTTTGACATGGATGAAACCGCGCTTTTCATGAACAGTCTTAGAAAATACATGAATGGTACACTTTGTTCAAAATGAACCTCACTTGTTTGATGATGTAGGTGAGCTCCTCAATCTCCACAGCCTTGTCATCAAATAGAGATTTTCTCTTTGCCACTGAAAATAATCATCAATAAATCATTATTCTCACAAAGCATATTATTTGGCAAAATTCAAACGTCTTTAAGTAAGGCAGAATGGTTTCTTACATATCGTGAGCTTCTCCAGTTTGGCAAAAGTGTTGCTCAGGTCTTTTCCAATTCTCCTGCAAACCACGGAGGAAAATATTTCAAACTACACCAGCGATCGTCGCCACTTTTACAGCTGTCACACTCAAAACTTTGTGAGAATGCTGGAATACGGACACTCATATCAACGTGGCGATTCGCAGGAATAAGCAAGCTGTGTAAATATGGATGAGCTGCGGCGAGACATGAGGAAACAGACTTTGAGGAACCTACTTGGCCATGACTGTAAAGTCGCTGCGCTGCCGCAGGGCGCTAAGGGCCGGCTTGCTGGGCTGAACTCCATTCTGCAACAAAGCGACAAGAATCACTGAGTAACTGGTTGAAGAACTGAATATTCAATGTGATACTAGAGCCCAAAAATAACTGATAAGGTGAAAAAAATAGAATCCATTAATTTGTCCATCAATCTTCTTATCAAAATCTTCTTATCAAACAGACACATTTTTCAAGATTCTTTTTGATCGCATTTCTCTACACAACAAAAAAGCAGCAAAATTCAACCTATCAAAATAGATTATTGATTACTGTACTGTGATTTCACAGGCCTCAAAGACAGTAAACAAGGAAGTAACTGGCAAGAAACCGAAGGCGAAAACAATTTGGACCTTGCTGCCATCTGTGTATGATTGTTATCATTACTGATGTCCTAATCAATGTCCTATATCATTGTGCGATATGTTGGCATATGTCAGTCTTCAGCTGTACCTGTCTGCCCTGGAGAGATTTACAGGCCGACTGGAACTCGAGGGTCCGATCCCGACACGTCATCCTGCTGGAAAAGTTGGTGGCCGGGCCTTAGCTGGAAGCTCTGTACGCTCTCCTCGCCCGGCTCTGACGGATAAATACTGTGCGATTGCCTCCTGCAGTGCTGAAAAACCTCACATCCAAGGTGGGGACTCCTTCACAGGCAGGAGAGCGTGCATGACTGCCGGAGGACAAAGACAATGTTTGGGTACAGCGTTATCTTTGAGACAGTCAACAAAACTTCAGCGCTTTCTGATTCTGGACTGCTACGTAGGCTATCACCTCACATACATGTCTGTTCCTCGGTGGTTAAGTTTGCTCGTAAAATAGCTTCGTACATTTATAACAGCTCCTTTAGTGGTTTGTAGAACACTGATGAGGATGGCAAATATAACACACTAGATTGACAGTTGGCTAATTTAGATTGCGTCTCCAATTGTTTGTCAAGCAAATTCAACACAAACACTATAAACCCATTGTTCGATCAACATGAAACGTACGTTATTAGTTTCACAGTGTGTCCGATTGACGAGTTGTTGTTGTTTATTAACCTCTGATTGATGTCGAAAATGATAGGCTAAGGTGTGAAAAAGAAACATTGCTTCTGACTATTCCCTCTAACGCTCTACTACAGTACTTGGATGACTATTAAATACAGTAACATTGTACTGTCTGGTGTCTCCGAGTACAACATTCTTGTGGTACACGGGGGGCGTAGAGAAACGCGCTAACTAATAAGCTATGTAGACATACGTGTCAAACATAGGATATTCATGTCACTTTCAACTGATGATCAGAGCTGTCGTTGAAAAGCAGATAGTTTGGGGCACTATGCCAAAGCCAAGACATGTCTACTTTCAATTTTACGCGACGATCTAACACTGGGGAAATTCAAATATAATCCCAAGATAACCGCCTCGACCTGTCGGTCCATATAACTAGCATGCCGGCGAGGGCACAACAACACGTCAGCAATTCCTTAAGCCGTCTCGTCAGCTCACAAATTCGAGAACAAAATGAAAACAACGTCACAAAATAAGAGATACATCAAATTATTCGCGTCCACAGTGTTTAGGCCGCCCATCACGATTACCAGCTGATCCCGGCCTCACCGGCTAACTCCGGGCTAGCTACTCCCGAGCTAGCCCGGAGCCAGTCTTTCTATTTGGTCTAACGAACTCTAAATTCGAAGAAAATCGACCCCCGATATTGGAAGTCATACACTGACAGACATAGATAAAATGTGAACTTACTTGAAGCGGTATTGAGCCAATTTCCAGGTACCCGCGATGTTACTGGTAGAAACTAGCCAGCTCAGGAGTTAAAGTTCCGATCCGGGTCATTTCCGGCCCTGACGTCACTGCCACGTCTACTCCGATACTGGCAGAAAAATCCCCATATCTTCCTAAAATGGCCACCAGAGGTCGCAATAGCATTTCTTCATTACAATGGCTATATTCTTCTGTTGATTTTTATACCCGGGCAGATACACCTGCAAACAGAAAATGAGTTCCCGAGTTGATGCGACAACACCACTTTAATAACACTAACTGGCAACGATAACACCATTATTATTATTTGACCACCATTACTGCGGTCAAATAATTCCAGTGAGCAGACAATTGTAGTGTAGTTTGAGACAAGGAACATAAAAACTCAAGCCTGCACACTGTAACAACTCAATAACAAATGCTAATATTATATTTTGACTTCAGCACTGATGAAATCAAATGTCAGAATATGTGGAAATTGCAACAGGAAAAGTCGTCTAATATGTTTATGTGGTTGTTGGCAATATTAGAACTAAAAATGAAACTACTTGATGGCAAAGATCTCGATTTGGCCGTGTTGCATATGCTCCTCCTGCATGAGCTCCACATTTTATCAATATCAATGTCTGTTTGCATAATGCACAAAAGCTCATGATGGATTTGTGGTGTCCCATTCATTTCAGATTTCTTAAATAACAACACAAGCTCCCCTACTCAGTGTCACCATGTGCCTGTCTAACAGTGGCTTACAGGACGATTACTGAGACTTTTGAACACAACTGACATTCCATCAAAAGGACTAAAGCGGGCCTGAAATGGAAAAAGACGCAAACCCTTTAACCCACCCAGAGCCCCTGGGAGGAATTCCCATGGTCACTGAGAAAGGATGAGACCTCCAGACGCGGGGCGCGATTGGCTGCTGCCTGCGGCGAGCCGGCCTGCAGGTATTATGTGAGCGAGATAACATTCATAAGAGCGTCTGATCTTTCTTCGCCGCTACTGGTACCCACATCCTCCGTCCGACATGAACGAGCACGCTCAGACCACAGCTATGCCCTCGCCTGATTACCCCTGGACCCTCAACGTCTTCCCCCGCACCCCTCGTCTTCATCTTCTCCTCTCCCAAACTCACATATCCTGTTTGTCTTTCAACTTAAATTCAATAAATTATCTTCCAAAGCTAAATAGCTTGGGGCAAAGTGTGCTTTTATCAGACTAGAGCAAATAAGTGGGTTGATTAGATGAGCAAAACAAATAGTTTTCATGCTTTAAGTTATCTACAAGTCATCCCGCAGCTCAGGTTTGCGAAAGATTTATCAAATACACTGCATATGTGTGAGATTTGATTGATTTCTTGCCCCAGTTGAGGGTGTGTGTCCATCTGAAGGAAGGAAAAGTGTGTAAAAGACACACAGGTGTGTTGCTAAGGTTATGTTGCGCATCACAGATTGAATTTCCCAATTTCTCTTCGCTCACAGTTGGACAGAGACGGGCCACAACAGCTGAGCAGACTGTATGAAGAACATTGTCAACGTCCCCCCGTCCTCCATCTGCTTGTCTTTTATCTGCGTGTCCTCTCAGCTCACGCTCTCACACACACGCCCCACACGGCAGGACTGATACTATCGAACAACACAGGCTCGCAGCACAGATAGCGTCCTGTACTTGCTTCAACACAGCTGCTGCTACAAAAGCAGGGAGGATAACATGGCCGAGAGTTGTTGTTTTTTTCCCCCCCTTTTTTAAAGTCACCGTTAGCAAAACACAGCTCAGCACACACAGACAGCAAGGTGGAAAAATACAGGAAGCCCTGCTTACTGATAGAATACAAATGGGACGGAGAGGAGGATGGAGGGGGCAGGTGAGGGGAGGGAGAGAGGGAGGGAGAGAGGGAGGGCGGCACACAGACGGCGTCAGGGAGGGAGAGGGAGAGAGACGAGAGTGATCGATCCAGAGACCGATAAGTAAGTTTCCAGCTGAAAGGCTAGGATGCTAAAAAAAAAAAAAAAA
>OMPJ01029592.1:9466-23562 GCA_900312935.1 Carapus acus
CGTTCATATCAGATTCAGTCTTCAGTGTTAATTTACCACTCCGGGCAAATGTTGCAAATCTGCAACATCCCAGAATTCATTGCATGTGAAGGTTTCTCTCAAAAAAAAGTCTGAATTGTATATTACTACCCCATATGATCATTTTCTCCAAATATCAGATTTTTCCTACAACTACAACTTAATTTGAGCCTGAGAGGGTTAAGGGGAGGGAGAGCAGCAGCCTCACCCGCTCATTTCTATCTGTTAACTGTCACACTGTGCAACGTGATTTAATCAATGGCCTCATGATAATAGGGACATTCCATCTGTTGTCACACACGTTGACACACCTAAAGAGAACCAATGTCATAAATGTTGTCAGTCTCACCCCAGCTTGTTTTTCCTCATAATGCCATCATAGAGAATCTTCTTTGAAAGATGAGCGCTTGGAAATGCCGTACAATAGAATAGAATAGAATAGAATAGAATAGAATAGCCCTGCCGAGCACTTCACCTGTTCACTCAGGCAGACGTAGCGGGGCGAGGTGGCCGGTCAAAGCTTTGCTTTGCCGGGGGAATCTCACTGTGACTGTGTGCCAGAAAACCACAAAATACCCAATGCATCCGCGTAAAATGTTTTCATTCTCTATTTCAGAACACAACCAGTGCTGGTGAATCGTTATTTAGTTTACCGGTCACTCGCGAACGACCGTTTGTAGAGCTCTCTGGGCACGTCCACCCCCGTGATTGTCGAGAATGGTCCGCTCCGCCGCGGCAGGTCGCTCCGGGCTCTCCGCTCGCTGTCTGAGCCGAGGAGCGCCGGTTGCTCGGAGGCGGAGGTGGACCGGTACTGGGGCGGACCGGGACCTCCACGGTTGCTGGGGTGGGTGCCGGGGTGCGTGCTCTCCCCGTCCGCTCAGCGAGTCATCGCGGCTTCAGAGGACACCGGCGGAGGGGCGGGACGCCTTCTGCTCGACCGTAACGTCCGCATGAAGGGCGGCGGATTAGCGGCGGTCCCCGTGTCGGGAGGACCTCACCGAGAAGGGATGCGGTGCGGCGTGGAGCCGCGGAAGGTCGCAGAACGAGCCTGACAGACGGAGCCCGGAGTTCCTGCGCCATGTTACCGCTGCACCTGGCCGTCCACCGAGCCGATATATGATCAATAATCCCAAAGTAGAACATCTGCGCCGCGTTTTCGCGCTCCCTTTTTTTGCCCGCCACTGGATCAAATGATTTAACAGGAAAAATACGTCAAACCTGCTACGGTATTGGCACGGTTTGTCGTGGCGCTGATTTGTGAATATTCACGGAGGATGGAGCATTATCTCCTCGTTTACATGGGAACAGATTTATGCCTCTGGCTCTGCAAGGAATGATTGTTTTCACATGCAATGACTTCTCCTCTTAGTTGTGGACTGGTATCTTTCACAAGTTGTGGGCGAACAAGTCGATATTTCCTGTGCCTGCCAGAAGAGGAGCTGGAAATCAATTCACTTTGATGAGAGATTTCAGTTTTCTGGACAGACTACACGCAGTGCCATTGTTTTGACAAATTATCAGTTTAAATGCTGGATTTGAAGATGAAGGATGCATGTCGCATCTGTGGGCGGGAGCTGTGTGGTAACCAGCGGCGCTGGATCTTCCACCCGGCCTCCAAGCTCAACCTACAGGTCTTGCTTTCCCACGCCTTGGGCCGCGAGCTGACCCGGGACGGCAGGGGCGAGTTTGCCTGCTCCAAGTGCACCTTCATGCTGGATCGCATGTTTCGCTTTGACACGGTCATCGCCCGCGTGGAGGCCCTCTCCATCGAGAGGCTGCAGCGCCTCCTGCAGGAGAAGCATCGCTTGAGGCAGTGCATTGGCGGCCTGTATCGGAAGACCAATTCAGAGGAAGGCCCCGGGTTGCCAGCTGAGGACGGGGGCGACGGGATGGTGGACATGTCGGGTCTGACGCACGCCAAGTACTGCGCCTTGCTGCAGGACGACCTGGTGTACTCGCTGTATGAGTCCTGGGCCGAGGACGGAACGGGACCGGACTGCCCCCACTACCATCACCACCACAATCCCCAATACTCTGCCAGCCTGGGGTCAGAGGTCATGGTTGCAGAGTCGCACCGTTGTGTGCACAGTCTTCCTCGGAGATGTCGGGGATGCTCCCACCTCCGGGTGGCGGACTCCGATTATGAGGCAGTGTGTAAGGTGCCCAGGAAGTTGGCACGCAGTATTTCCTGCGGGCCGTCCACCAGATACTCAGCCAGCCTGCTAGGAGGGAGCGCAGGAGGAAGAGGTAGAAGAGGAGGGAGCGAGGATGGACAGAATATGGACGAGTCCGAACCTCCGTCCTCGCAGACTTTGGTCCCGAGCTCCCATGACCGCTCGCGGTCGTCAGATAGCGATCGCACCCTGGCCGCTCGGGTTAGCTCCAGCACGTCTGTGGCATCCCTGGACGTCAACGAGGATGTAACAACTGAAACTGATGGAGTGCTGAGCCCCTGCAGGGAGCCCACAGACGAGCAGGTGCCGGAATCCTTCAGTGAGGAGCCACTAGGGGCAGAATTGGGCCTAAGGTCACCCAGGCCCAGCAGTCTATCTCTGGCTCTTTGTTTGCTCCACACTTGTACTGTGCACCAACCAGTCCAGAGCCCAAAGGGGAGCAAACTGCCGGTGATGCTTAAAAGGAGCCCCAGCAGCGGAGGCTCTAGGCCTGGATTCCTTTACTCAGACCTGGGAGTGCCCTATGGAGGACTGGATGCAGACAAGGACAATCGTATCCAAACGCCGGACCTGGATAGCCCCCTGATACGGCTGGAGGTGGGGCTGGTTGGACACCATCACCTGGAGTCTCAATGGGACGACTTATACAAAGAGTACCCACGTCCACGGCCCCACCAGGTATTACAACCTCAGTGGGACCTGAGGACATGGCTGACTTCACTCCTTAGCCTCTGAAATGGAAATCGTCTGTCCCTTAACGGACAAGCTCAACATTAAGAGGCCTCCAGAACGGTTTGATGGGCCACATTAGTCTCTCTCCAGTCACTTAAATCTCGCCCACCGCCTCTCCGGCAAACCTAAGTATGTGTAGGCGAGTGTGTGTGAGTAAATTAGTAGGATATCAGAGCTGTGTTAGCATAGCACAGCATGTCAATAGCTGCCTCACGTGTGTTTGACTCAACACAACGTGCATCTTTTTAAAACCCCACCTACCACCTTTTTATAGATAAGAATGAGAGAATGTGCCCTTGAATCTGACTGGTCTCCATTGTGTGTGTGTGTGTGTGTGTGTGCGCCCATGTGCGTGTGAGAGATACTGGATTTGCATGCTGAAGTAGGTTAGATGTTAAGACTGAATGGTTCTACGGTGGCCTATTTTCACCCACAGACCCTCGAGGCAACGAGGTCAGCGGCCTGCCAGCCCCTCCCCCAGTCTCAGTACGGGTTGGATAGAACATATTTGATGTGAAACAGCGTTCAGACGCACTCGATTTAAATTCAACTTTTTATTTATGAAGAAATTGCCCAAAGTCTGTGTGACATTGAAGGCAGGAAGGAAGTAGAGCGAATATACTGTGGTTATGCAGCGCCCACTTGCTGCTGTTACCACATGCACATACATACACTCACGCATACACACACACACACTCAGGTTTTTGCGCAGGCAGATGAGTGGCTCTCAGCTTGAGTTTGTGTATAATTGATGAAGGAGTGCAGGTTATTGTCAGCTGGCACCATCATGCCTTCCATGTAAACAAAGCAGCTGCAGGCATTGAGGTGGGAAAGGGCGATGTCAGCACAAGCATACTGTACACACACACACACACACACACATACCCACAGCTGTAAACTCCCCTTTGCTCTTTTCTCTCCCGCTCTCAGAGCCTGGTGGAGGAGCAGCAGAGCCAGCTTAACCAGTACGAGTGCGCCGCCAGCCAATGTGTCAGCGAGCTGCACAAGGCCCAGCTGCAGGTCCAGTCCCTGCAATCCAAGATCCAAGAGAGCGAGGCCAACAACATGGTAGGAACACACACACACACACACACACTCACACTGAGTCCTTGCCTCACCACCATGGTCATTCGCAATTTCCATGTGCAGAAGCTGCAGGAGAAGCTGGATGAGATGGAGTGTGAGCTGCGCTCCATCCGCCAAGCCGCCCAGAAGCAGGAGCGAACCATCCAGGGCTTGAATGACTCCATCAGCACCAAAGACAGCGAGGTGGACAGATATCTGATGACTGATTTTGTGTTTTCAAGAGTTCAAAATTGCAAGAAATCGCATTTGCTTTTCACTGGCATGTGTAGTTACCCATGCTTGTTATTCCCTCTTCCTCCAGGCGGAGGAGCTGTATCAGCTAATCGATGGTCAGAACGCCACACTGTGTAAGCTTCGGGAGATGGCCCACCGCAGCCAGCTCACACACTCCAAGGTGACCCAGGACTGAGATCTCTGAACTGGGGGGATACACACTGCTCCTCTCTCTCTCTCACTCTCTCTATCTCACTCTATCTTTCTCCCTTCTCTCCCCACAGGGTGGCGACGAGGCCCTGAGTCTGGCCCAGCTGCAGGGCGAGCTGGTGGGGGTGCAAAGCTCCCTCTTCTCCTTGGGTCTGGAGCTAGAGTCCAGTCAAAGGAGCCTGAGGCTGAGCCAGAGGCAGGCCGAGGATCTGGGCCGCTCCAAGGAACGGCTGACCACTGACCTAGAGGAGGTACTGCAGCACAGGGAGGTCACAGAGAAACACAACCAGGTCGGTGTGTGTGGGTCAGAGGTGGTGATGAGGTTTGGATGGGTGTAGTGTGTTCCTGTAAGTTAGAGTCCGATGCGTATTCTGTGCCCTGCAGGAACTTCGCCATGCTCTGCAGAAGAGCCACAGCGAGCTGCAGGCCAAGGAGGCAGAGCTAAAGGAGAGCGAAGCGCTGAGGCTCAACACACTACACGAGAAGGACCGAGGCATTGCACAGCTCACACAGGCTATGCAGGACAAGGAGAGGCAGCTACAGGTACTACACACACTCACACAAACACACATCGAAGATGTCACACAGTGTTTTCAACTGTGTGTGTGTGTAGGAGTGCACTGACATGTTGGAGTCCAAACCCAGAGATGCTCTGCTGGAGAAGCTGAGAGAACGCATTAAAGAAAGAGACCGAGCTTTGGAGGTAGGACACACGCACACAGGCACACACTCAGCAGTGTGGGTGGCAATGAAGGTGACTTCGTCTGTCTTGTCCGTCAGCGTTCCATTGACGACAAGTTCCGCAGCCTGGAGGAGCGTGAGGAGCAAGTGAGGAGGTTGCAGCTGGTCCTCAGAGAGAAGGAGCGAGACCTGGAGAGGCTCCGCTGCATTCTTTCCAACAATGAGGAGACCATCACGGTACACACACACACACACTGATCTAGAAATGCCTTCTATTAGGAACTCATCTCAGGAACGTAATGATGATGCTTGTTGTCACGGCGACGGCTGTGTCAGAGTCTGGATGCGCTGGTGCGGGGCAGAGAGATGGAGCTGGAACAGGCGGCCGAGGCCTACAGGAATCTGCAGTGGCTCCAGCAGCAGAGTGAGGAGAAGGAGAGGAATGCCAGCAGGGAGAAGGACGCCATCATCACCCAGCTGCAGGAAGCCCTGCAGAAATGCAGCACGGAGATGCAGGTAACACACACACATGCATGCACACACCTCTACCTTTGATGTGCTCGCTTATTCAGATCAGTGTTTGGCTTTAGAGCTTTGAGGAACCGGTTAGCCCAGACATTCCTGCTGATGTGATTACAGCTGTCTGTCAGTGCAGCAGGTTTGTCCTCACCGCCTTATGGGTGTGTGTGTGTGTGTGTGTGTGTGTGTTTTTATAGGATCTCACCGCCACCCTAATGGACAGAGTCCAGGCTGGTCCGGGTGAGGTGGTGGAGGAGCTGAAGGCCCGACTGGCCCTTCGAGAGAAGTTGTTTCAGGAGCTACTGTCCGACCGCAGCAGACAGTCTGAGGAGCATCAGGCTCGCGTTCAGGACCTGTTGAGCACGCTGAGCTCCAAGGACCAGTACCTGCAGGTGGGACACCAACCCAGTCTGGGAAACAGCTCAGCAACTCATGGATGCTCCTCACCTCACCTGACCTGTCCAACCCAACATCCTCCTCCCTCTCCTCCCCCTCATCAGGACTGCTCCCACCGGCTGTCCCAGGTGATTGGTGAGCGGACCAACCAGCTGTTGGAGCTCCGCCGGCAGCTTACCAGCAGGGACCAGGAAGTGTGTGAGCTGCGGCGGGCCAAGGAGCGCGAGGCGGGAGGAGAGGCAGAGCATCTGCGCACCCTCCTGAAGGAGAAGGAGGCCTTCATCAAGGTAGAGCCAGAGGGTCGGATAGCTTGCACGCCATACCGTCCTCCACCAGCGTGGCTGATTCCACCGTGTGTGTGTGTGTATGCGTGTGTGTGTGTGATAGGAACTGATGCAGTCCCAGGAAGACGGAATGGAGCCCTTGGCCAAAGAGAGAGAAGCAGAGATGAAGGCAATGCAAGAGGAGCTTCAGCTGCTGGTGAAGAAGGAGAGGGAGGCGCAGGTATTCACACTTGTCACCACTGGGCACAGCACCACCATGTGGCGACATCTGATATTTCACACGCAATGTGTGTGCCCTCCTGTCTTGCAGGTGGAGCTATCTCACCTCAGATCCTCTGTGGATGGAGGCCGTCTGCAGGTAAGCGTCTGAGCACCTCCTCGCCAGTTCTGCCAAACATCATTGTTGAGGGGCGCACATTCATGGTGGCTCCGCCCCCTTTTCTAACTCAGGAGAACATGCTGGAGCAGCTGGTGGAGGAATACCACAGGCTGAATGAGGCCCTTAGGGTGGAGAAGCGGATATACCAGGAGCTCGCTCAGGTCCACAACTCCACCGATGGGTAGGAAGGCGCAGGCACAGCTGAGAGCTGCTGATAAGTTTTTTGTCAGTTTTAAAAAAAGAAAAACAAAAGTTGATACTGAGCTTGTTTGTCAGCAGCTCGGAGGGGATCCAGTCGCTGCACACCGAGCTGGATTCGGTTCAGGCGCTGCGCAGGCAGCTGGAGGAGGTGCTGGCCAGGATCTGTCGCATGGCCCAGGCGCTGGAAAAGGCGTCCAACAAGCTGGCCGACTTTGGAGGTGGGGACGGGCAGGGTCTTGCCCAGGGGGAATCTAGAGGGCGCCACCACTAACCAAATGGGCAGCCCGCGCTGAAGGGGAGGGGGGGTCGTCCGTAGGTCGGAGGAGCTCCACTTGCAGCAGCAGGAACCTGTGCACAATTTAATGCCGTCGCCGTGGCAACGTAAAAAGTAGAGGCTTATTTATTCTTAAGGTATTTTGAGGGTATGTTATGGATATTTTTTATTGTTTTGTGGGGAAGGAGCAGTGCGTCTGTGGACTTATCATCACTTATCATTCCATTTTGCCATTTTTGTGTCCCATCCCCTCTGGTGGTGTTGTGGTACTGTGTGTGTGTGGAGGGATGTGTGAATGTGTGTGTGTGTGAGAGAGAATACTTGAGTACTTGAATGTGGAAAATCGAAGAGGACGGCCAAATAGTTTGTACCCGCTCTCATTTGACCTACATCGATGGGATGATATTTCTAATCGATGTGACACGTTTGGCTCTTGTGGCGTCTTCGTGGTCTGAGAGGAACGCTCGCTGGACGCTGTCTCTGACCTTCGCCGTAGTTCCGTTTTCTCAGTTGGATGCCTGCCACTCGTCTTAGTTTTGCTGTTTTAGCTCTGCTACCCAAAGTTGAATCTGAGTTTCAGCTCAGCTCTCTTCTTGCGAGGATGGTCTGGTCGAAAAAACCTTTTTTTTTGTTGTTGTTGTTGTGAATGCAACAAACAGAATAAACATGTGTCGTTGTTTTGTTCAAAGCGTTGCTGTTATGGATTTTCTCTTTTCTTTATCTTGTAAATGTCCCATAATCACCCACATTTCCCCCCACAGCTTCAATCTGTCCCAATTTTCCTTCACCCACTGAGACATGTTGTCTCTCCCACTGTTGTCCCTTCTTGTTGACAATACACACACACACACACACACACAAACAAACAAACAACATCACTCCAAAGGAGTGTGTGTTCCTGTGTTTGTCATGCATGTGCAGTATGCATGCATGTTCAGCATGATGTCTGTCCATGGCTCCCCTGATGTCACGCCTTGTAACACACACACACACACACATGCACCAGACAGTCCCCACTGCATTCTGGGAATAGCACACATTTAGCCTGTGATGTCACAAATGAAACAGCCAGAGGGCTGAACAAGTTTCATAAAAAGCAATTTCCTGCTCATGCTCACTAAGTGTGTGCACCAACTGTGTGCGTGTGTGTGTGTATGTATATAAACATGGGCCCGCTTTCAGCGATATCTGCTGCATCTGCACATTTTCTAATCAGTCATCATGGCCCACGTGAGCCCTCTGTTCCCATTAGTGACACAAAGCACGAGCATCAAATTAATGGCCACAAACTCGTCAGTGTGTGTGTGTGTGTGCGTGCATCTGTGTGTGTGCCTGCTTTCCATCAGGAGGGGCTGTTTCGGAAAATAATTCTTTGAAACTGTGGCCAGTTACATTCCAGCTCATCCGCTTCCTGACAGTCCTGCGTGCGTGTGAGAGTGTGTGTGCCAGCATGCGTTTGTGTGAGTATGTTATTTCCCCGTTGTTACAACAGAGACTGCCTAACAGTAATGGACTGTTCCCTGTTGTGGAGAGACGCACACACACACATATACACACTCTGGGCTGGTCCATGTTGAGTGTGTCCTTGGCTGCCGTGCGGCGCCTGACATAACATTTCCCTCCAGTCTCATGACTCCCAAAGTGGTGATTCAGTGGCGTACTAAGACAGACTAAGACTAAGAGAGAGCAAGAGAGAAGGGGAGGGAACAAGAGGGCTAGCGAGCAGTAACTCTACACGGCTGTTGTGTCTCTAGATCTCACCACGGACGACGAAGAGGAGGAAGAGGACGAAGAGGAGGAGGACGGCGGTGGCAGCGGGAGCAGTAGTGATGAGTTCACGGACAGCATAGAGGATGACGAGGAGAAAGGGACTGTCCACAGTTTGTCCTCTGTCCTGGTAGGAGCACCCCTCCCACACAACCCTGATGCACAGGAATGTTCCCAGAGTGTTTTATTCCTGCTCTTGCGTTTACTTTTCAGACGTCATTGAAGGCCTCCCGTCCTCAGGAGGCGTGTGGACAGCTAATGAAGGACAGACAGCTTCCTAAGACAAAGACAGATGACACCAAGAGGCTGGAGGAGGAACTTGAGGAGATCAAATGTCAGCTGGAGAAGGAGGGCTACAGTTCCGTTGCTCAGATGAGGTGCGTGTCCGTCCCCACGGTGCTCTTTGTGGCATTGTGATGGTCCCTATTTGATGGTTTCTTCTTTTTGTTGTAGGGTTGCGCTGCAGCAACTGCAGCAGGACAACCAGCGACTTAGAGAGCAACGGAGGAACCAGGAGAAGAGGGAGGTGGAAGAGGAGGAGGAGGAGGAGGAGTATTTTGATGAAGAGGATGAGGAGGAATATGAGGAGGAGGAGGTGTCCCTTGCCCTGGTAGGAAAGCGCGGCCCCCCGGACGTCCTAGCAAGTGAGGACCAGTGGAAGCGTCTCTGCACACGTCCAAGCTCCCTGGACCTGAGGGGCGGGACAGGCCGGCTCATGGTGAGGCCTTGGGTACTGCCATCCTCCAGGCGTCCTGTGAAGCACCTCTGTATACTTATTTACACCTGCTCTGTTCGCAGGAGGTGGAGAATGGAGGCGAGGATGGCGAGTGGCAGGATGAGGAGGAAGAGGAAGAGGAAGAGGAAGAGGGGGAGGGCATGACTGCCCGTCTGCGCTCCGACTTAGCCCTCAGTCACCAAGAGAACCACGACCTGCATGAGAGGCTCATGGTGTCCGAGGCCACCGTCCACGCCCAGGCCGAGCAGCTAAAGGACTACCGACAGCTTCTCAGTGAGTCTCCAAGGCAACGCAGAGTTCAGGACATAGATGGAGGAGTCTAGCCACTGACCTTTGACCTCTCTGCAGCAGAGACGTCGGTGCAGCAGGCCAGCAAGCAGGTGCAGGTGGACCTCCAGGACCTGGGCTACGAGACATGCGGCCGCAGCGAGAACGAAGCTGAGCGAGAGGATGCGAGCAGCCCAGGTAAGGCAACAAGTAGCAACAGCACCCCCTTGTGGCTTTTCCACTTGTACATAGTTTCTGTGAAGAATTTACTTTACATTTGCTGCTGTTTCTCCAACCTCGACAGAGTTCGACGACTTGGAGATGTGCACGTCGCTGTCGCACCAGCAGGATTGTGAAGCTGTGGGTGGCAGCTGGTATGCCAGGAAACATGGCGGCAGTAGAAGCCCATATGACATCACAGATGACAACCTACCGAGGCTGGTCCAGGATCTGCGCTCCCAGCTGACCCGATGCCACAAAGTGATCCGTGGCCTCCAGCTACGTGTCCGCTCGCTCTCCACCACCAGTGACTACGCCTCCAGCCTGGAGCGAACGCCGCGCAAGGTAAACAACAACATGCTGTCGGCTTCCACTCTCATTCCTGGCTACTCTCACTGCGCCACAGTGACATGCGATTCCACTCTTCTTCCTGGTTTATATAATGATACTCCTCTTCAAGGTTCCTTTTAGCGTGATCCAACTTTCCCTCTTGGTCTTACAGGTGAACTGGGCCTTTGAGGCCTCGCCTGCAGCCAGCGGCGTAGAGGAAGATGAGGGTTGTGTCTCTGACAGCCAGGGGGTCCACTCAAAGCTTAAAGCCAGCAAGGAGCTGCAAGAGCTGGTGGCCCGCGTGGCCTCGCTGGAAGCTCAGCTGCAGAGCTCAAAGATGGACGGCAAAGGTCAAGCAGAGGAGGGGAAATGTGCCACCTGGCCTGGGTGAGTGACACAAATACGTCAGTTTGGAATTTGGATCCTTGTGTCCCTAGTGAGAGGCCTACATATCTGCCAAGGTTAAGCAGAAGTCTAGAAGTTACAGAGACATAGGCTGGGCCAAAGTATCTGCAACCTTCAGGCGTTTATTCTGAGCTTTTCCTTTCCTCACAGAAAGTACAACTCACTGATCCAGGCTCAGGCCCGCGAGTTGTCCCACCTTCGGCAGCGGATGAGGGAAGGCCAGGGCGTCTGTCACATCCTCACCCAGCACCTGGGTGACACCACCAAGGTCCTCCAACCCCTCCCCCATAATTCACAACCCCACTCCTTCATGATTCACATGGGAAAATGGACCACGTAGTCCTGCAGGCCCCTCAAAGTTCTCCTCTCGCCTCGCAGGCCTTTGAGGAGCTGCTGCGGGCCAATGATATCGACTACTACATGGGCCAGAGCTTCAGGGAGCAGCTGGCTCAGAGTTCGGCACTGGCACAGCGGGTGGGCGCCAAGATCAGCGGACGTAAGGAGGAAACCGGCAGCATTAGGGAAATCGAGGAGCATCTCTCACTCTGTCTCACCTGTCCTCACCTTCCCACAGGAGAGCGGATGGACAGCCACGGCGACAACACAGGACACGAGCTGCTGGCCCTGAGGTGAGAGAGAGTGTCTATGTGCGTGTGTGTGCGCGTGTGTGTGGCAGGCCTCCGTCGACTCAGCCACGCCCTTAATCCACGCTGCAATCTGTGAGATCCATTGTTTCTGCGCGTTGACTCAACAATTGTCTTCATGCTGCACTCACATGCACCTGTAATCACACTGAGCTCTGTGGGAATAGCAGATGAGCTTGGTCACACACACAAACACAGCAGAGGCGACCGCTGAGTTCACACAGTTGAAACTACAGCGACACCACTTTCTAATGTGTGTGAATAAATGTGGGGCTACAAGATGATTGGCAGTTCTAACAAAGCGAGAAGGTTCTCAGTTTGAATCCTGACTGTGTGGAGTTTGCATGTTCTCCACGTGTCTCCTTGGATTCTCTGGCTCACTCTATCCCTTAGAACATGCATGTTAAGTTAATTGGAGATGCCGAAAGCTAATAAGCTAATTGCGAGCACTAAATGAGTGAGTAAAGGTGGAGCTCCTCCTCCTCCTACTTGTGGCTCCATATGCTCCTGCCGAGGAAGGAACAGAAGGCTGCCGGTAATCCACAGGCAGGCCAGCGGGTGGATCCTCCACTAAATTCCCTTATTGGACTAGCGCTGCTTCCCTAAGAGGCTCAGCGTGACGTGATTGTCCTCCTCCGCTCCCTCATCCCTCCGTCCTGCCTCACTCCATCCAAGAAGCTGCCTGGACGTCCATGGACAGACCACAGGGACTCGTATCTCTGCTAGAAACCATTTATGGTGTCCAGTCAGAGGTTTGCGTAATTTGATCCTCGCTCCTCAGCAAGTCTCTGGCAGCAGGGTGCCCCCTGCTGGGTAGGTCACATGGCTCCTCTTTGGAAATCCATGATTTCCAAAAGCTGCCCCATCTACAGAGAGTCCCTGTGGTCCTTCTCGGCACTGAGAGGCCAAGTTCAGGCCAGACAGGCCGCCTTTCTGCAGGCGCTGCTGGAGAAGGACAGAGAGTTTCTGAGCAGCCAACTGAAGCAGTAAGCGTGTCTTGGGGCGTTGTCACAGCGACGGCGTGTTATGGCAATGCAGCCCCCCAACCCTCTTGCTGTAGCGCTGACCCTGTCTTCTGACTCCCTCCACAGGCTGAGCAAAGAGCTCCAGCAGAAGGATAAGATCATCGAGTCGCTGCACTCCAAACTGCAGCAACGACCTGAGACGCCATCCAGCTGCCACGCCCTCTCCGAGACCACCGACCACTCCGACCGAACGTCCTTGGTGTCAGACGAGTACCGCCCCAACGAGGAGCTGGACCTCTGCTCCGACCTGGACGTCAGGGAATATCAGGAGCATCATGGGCAGCTGCCAGGACCCGGATCGGACCGAGGAGGAGGTATGGGCGATCCATCTTCTCCTCCAGTCTCCTGCGTTCTCCTCCGCTCTCCTGCCTCCAGATCCCTCACTCCACCCTTTCACCCTCCAGCACTTCCACACAACCCTCCTCCTCATCCCTTACATGCTCCTCCTCCCGGCCTCAAGACGTCCAGTAGCTGTCCCAACATGCTTGGTCCCTCTCCTGTTGGTTTGACTCAACAGTCCTCCAGAGGTACAGGACACCGGGCGACGCGGTTATAGAATCAATTCACCCTTCTTTTCTTCCTTCCTTATTTCATTCCCTTGCTCTTTCCTTCCTTCCCTCCTGTCCTGCACGCATCACTTCTTGTCATCCGTGTCCAGCCCCTGTCAGTGGGCCTCTGTCCTCCTCCCTCACTGTCTCCTCGGGTCCCGGGCATCTCCACCCACTTCCTCGGGCGCTCTCGGTCAACGCCGTCCGCCAAGAGCTGGACACACTGTTCACAAAAATGAATGAGCAGAGCAGGGGTGAGGGTCGGGGTGTGTGTGTGTGTTTGTGTCTTTCACAGTGACAGACACCATAGTGTTCTAACCTTCGTGTGTGTGGATGCTTGCAGGTTTTGCGGTTCCCCGTGGCAACACACTGTCTGCGTTCTCACCCGGAGCCCACAACCAGCACCAGCTCCCCTCACCCTACAGCCCGCTATCCCATCATGCCTTCCAACCCTACCAGCTGGGCGGCATTCCTGAGGGCCACACTCTGCAGTCTGACTCAGGTCTGTTGACCTCGTGGGATCAGGAAAACGTTGCCCAGTCGGTCGGGAGCTTCTCGGGATTATCGGGACAGCAAACAGGAGGCAACCCAGCGGGTGAATAATAACAAATAAACATACATGGACACGTACACACACTATCAAATGAATAAATAAAAAGATGAATAAACCACCAAATAGGTATATTATTGTTATGTAAAAACATAAAATAGTTCAAGTAGTAATAAGAAGCACACTTTTTGATAATTAAACTGGAAAAAATCCAAGATTGTAACAGGATCTGAGATGCTGTATGATCATCTTGGTGGACTTGGGGAGGATGAAGGTGAAGATGAGGAATAGCTTGCTGATGTTCTCTTCCTAGCAGGTGTTACCCTGATGGAGGAGCACCTGAGGGAGGTGCGGTGTCTCCGTCAGCGTCTAGAGGAGTCCATTAGGACCAATGAGAGGCTCAGGCAGCAGCTGGAGGAGAGATTGGCCACAGTGGGG
>OMPJ01029592.1:23582-39666 GCA_900312935.1 Carapus acus
AGCTGCTTTGGATAACCAAATCTTGTGGTATGTTTCAAAAGGAAAGTCATACAACCCAAAGTATTAGATCCTTGGATGCACAATATTTGCTCCACACACACACACACACACACACACACACACACACACACACAGAGCCAGGTTGCTAAAAGGATTACTTTTACTTTACAGCACCAACCAACATCTATATCCAGGGACTTGACTCTGTGAGTCAGCTGTCCAATGAGATCAGAGCTTTGAAGGACGAGAACCTGGCTCTACAGTCCCGCCTACAGGCCAGCACAGGTACTGCACCTGCTCGCTCACACTTCCGTCAGTGTAGGAGTGACAGTGTTGATTCACATGCTGACATGTCCCCCAGTGACGAGCGAAGAGGTGGTGCAGCTAAGGGAGGCGGTGTTTACCAGCCGCACCCGGCTGAAGCAGGCGGAGCTGGAGGCGGAGCAATGGAAGGAAGAGCTGAGGCGGCTGCGGGCCCACAGTCAGGAGCAGAGCCAGCAGCTCCAAACACTGCGGCAGGACCGACAGGCAGGGCAGGAGAAGACCAGCAGGTGGGTGTCTCCACCCATTTGTGTGTGTGCGCACGATTGTGTGTGTCCATGTTTATCGCCTCACTGTACTGTGTGTGTCTTCAGGTTGCAGAAGGAGGCGACCGTACTGCAGCAGCAGCTGTGTGAGAGCACACAGCTGATCCACTCCCTGCAGAGCGAGCTGCAGGTTTATGATCGAGTGTGCTCCAGCACCAAGGCCAGCAAAGGTCAGAAAGGGCGACACACACACTCACCATCATTACACTACTCACTCGTTAGGCGATGTTGGATGAGTCTGTAATACTGCTGAGTTACATTTCTGAAATATTTGTTGAGCGATAACTGTCGGTAATGTTACGTTTGTTAAGTTTGAACTGATTTTTGCCAAATTTTTTTGTAAACTTGAAGCAGAGTTGCTGTCTCTACTGCTATTATCCCAAACCCTGTGAGGGAAATCCCTCTGGTCTGACTTGAGGTGATTTAGCAACGATGACTAAACAAAGCAATGAGGAAAACCTGACGCAGAATCAAAGACAAAAAGTAGCACAGAGGGTGTAGGACAGTTCAGGGAGCCATTTTCGTTGCTAGGAGTGCAGATTTCCAGAGTTGTTTGCTGTTAGTGACTGTTAGTGTTAGCCCAAGCAATGGAGCAATTGAAGAGACTTTCTGCGCCCGCAGGGTACCTCTGCGAGCTCCCGGTTCTCCCATTGGAGCTGGGCGAGCTGCTTGCGGAGGTGCGGAGCCTTCGGGCGCAGCTGCAGCACAGCGTGCAGGAGAGCAGCGCCCTCAAACAGCTGGAGCTCCACAAGCAGCTGGAGCAAAAGCTGGGCGGGGGCTCCCCCAGGACCCCCTCCCTCTCCGCCCTCACCGCCAGCCCTCAGAGGGACGGGTTCTACCGCCGTCAGCTGCTGCACGGTCAGAACCCAATGCCGCTCGCTGCACGACGAGTGTGCCACTCACTCGCACTAACGCTCTGCTGAGGCATGATATGGGATTTGGCTGTGTGTACAAGCCTGTGTGTTTGTGTGTGTGTGTGTGTGCGTGCCTGCGTGCGTGCTTCACAGACCCGGCTCCGTCTCCACCGGTCCGGGACATCGGTTTGTTTAACTGCGGTTCGCCGTGTCCGCCGTTTTCGGACCTGGAGGACAGTCACAGCACAGCCAACGGTGTGAACACACACTCACAGCAGGAGCTCAGAGCTTCTAGAACAAACTGTCCCTACACTACTCAGCACCATGGCCAGCCACCCACTGACCTGACCTGATTATGATTATTAGTTTTCACATCAATGATCACATTTCATGCCACACTTTATTTGATACTGTTATTTAATTATACATGGGAAATTACAGCCATGACACTACATGTTACATTTGATGCTAATAACAATGCTAATATAGTAGCGCTAGTAATAACATCTCAGCTAATGCTAGTAAAATCAATACTATCGTTAGATCAGTGACTGTATTTTCATCATAATTACAGTAATATGTTTTTTTGTATTGTTATTATACTGTATATTATTGCCAGACATGTACTGGATGAAAATATGAGGAAAATAATTATGGATGTGACTGAGGTTTGGATCAAAGTGCTATAAAGCACTCTGGCTTTATAACCACCAGTTTGATTAACACATCTGTCGCATTGTCATGGTCGCACATCTCTAATGATTGTGTACGTTTGTGTGAGTTGCATGTGTTCCTCACCTCTGCCATCCTCTCGGCCCACAGACCCCCTGGACCCTCACTCAGAGCTCGAAGGTGACGCGCCTGACGGCTCCTTCGCCAATCGAAATGGGCGCCACGCCGTCGGCCATGTGGATGATTTTGGGGCCCTGCAACAGCAGGTTGTTGAGGGCAGTGGCCTTGTGCAGCGCATGGAAGCCACCCTGCAGGCCTGCCTCAGTCGCCCTCTGCTGGACGGACAGCATAAACAAACGTCCGACGTGGTAAGAGACAATGAGGAGTTGGAGGAGTGACAGCTGGAGACTTTGCCTGAGCTTATGTGCGTGCGTGTGTGTACGCAGGTTCTGGACTACGGCTGTGTGAAGAACCTTCTGTCCAACACTAAAGCACTCAGGCAGATCCTGGAGGAAGCCTCGGCTCTATTGAAGATGTTCTGGAGGGCGGCATTGCCCAGCTCAGACCAGTGTGGCCCCAACCTGAAGAAGGTCTGTCTGCAGAACAGGCTCTGACAGCTCAGCAGCCACAGGGTCGCCAGCTCAAACGCAGGCTTGTCCCTAAAAACGAGTTTATATCAAAGCGCCCTTGAGCAAGGCAGTGAACCCTGAAGCTGCTCAAACAGAGAATAGATTTCCCTGTTGGATTGTTACAGCTACTCATACGTGATCCATTTGTGAACCATGTCTGTGTGCAGGAGCAGTGTATGCAGGAGGAGATCTTGTCACTGAAGCTGCGAGTGTCAGAGCAGGAGGAGGTGCTGAAGGGAACCATCCAAAGGCTGAGGAGCACCAGCCGCTCCAAGGAGAGCATGGAGCACTTCATCGTCAGCCAGCGTAAGGAACCCAGGAAAACTGCCAGAGGGAGCGGGGGGCAATGTCACTGATTTAATTCTGTTGTCAATGTTAATTTGTCAATGAACAGTTTAAGGGCATTAAATTCTTAGAGATGCTTTTTCTTTCCTCTGTGGCCCTGTGTTTGAGGCCATCTGGCTCAGGAGGCCGCAGAAGGATCCTTCTGGTTTTTAGGCCTGTGTTTCTGCCCAGAATGTGATAGCATGACTGTGATCATGCGATCACATCTTAATTTTTCAATGTTGATAATAGTAAAAGTATAAATGTCTGAGTGATTTTGTTATGTTTGCAGTGTCGCGGACTCGTGATGTGCTGAAGAAAGCGCGGACAAACCTAGAGGTACACACACGCACACACACTCACACACACAGTGTTCAAAGTGTGGTGTATTTCCTGCAGTGTGTGTCTCAATTATTTATCACCTGTGGTTCTTCTTTACTCTCTCCTTCTTCTTCTTCATCCTGACTTTGTCTGTCATTGTTCCCATCCAACTTTGCCTCCCCCACACCGTCTGTGCTCACCCCCCGACCCCAGATGAACGAGCTGAGACTCTCCTCTCTAAGCTCCTCCCCTTCTTCTGCTCTCGCTGGTAAAACCCTGCCCCCATGTGGCCGTACGAATGCACACATTCTCATTTTCCACCCCCTAACATTGGGTTGTTTGACCCCGCTGACCTCCGCGGCGTTGCTTATCACACCATTACCATCTGCTCATGCCACCACACAGTGGCGTTACCATGGTTACTGGCTGACTGTGCCTGGCTTAATTTTGAGGAGTGTAAGTGCACTGCTGCTTTGTTTGAGTGTATCCAAGACTCAACAGTTTTTTGTGAGAAGTTTTTGTGACACACGCTCAGTCACACACACACACTAAACCTCTGGTGTTGTTGACTGCTCAATGCCCGCGACTAGTAATAACACACACGCTCACACCCTGAACGACAGCTGGAGAGGAACCAGCAACCCTCAGTTGTTGAAACTCCAAAATATTAACGCCACATGACAAAAATTGCTGCATTTGTTTGTGTGTACTTGTTTGTTTGTGTGTGTGTGTGTGAAAATTTTAACATTTTGTTTCCCACTAATATCTCGACCCAGCCAAGGGGTCATACATTTGCCCTAACACTCTCTCTCTCTATTTCTTTCTCTTTCTCTCTCTCTCTCTCTCTCTCTCTCTCTGTCTCTCTGTCTCTCTCACTCACACACACGCACACACTTGTCTGACTGCTTCTCCCTCTTTGCCTCTGTCATTCAGCCAAGGAGCCAGGAGGTGGCGCCACTGAGCAGCTTCCTCATCAGAGTTTCTTGAGGAGCGGTGGATCTTTACGGACAGTGGAGGCCACTGCGAGCCAACGCTTGGCAGCGAGGAAACGGAGCAGCGAGTGTCTGCTTTAGAATTCTGCCCGACGACGCAAGAACCAGCCTCAACGCAATCACCTCTGACCTTTGACCTCTACCACTTCCTCCACCACACAAGGGTCTTTTTGCAACTCTCCTGCCCCGACCCACTCACCCCTCTTACCTGTAAGAGTGAATCTGCCCTGCACGGCCAATATGAGCCATACTGAACGCATCCTTCCCTCGCCCCCTTCTTCCTTCCTTCCTTCTTCCTTCCCTTCCTTCCGTCCGTCCCTTCTGCCATACTTGGTTCACTCTCTGCCCAACCTCCCTCCCTACTGCCTTTTGTACTACTGTCTTTGAGTGACACACATGTACACTTCGCCCCGTTGCGTTCGCGACAGAAGAAGGTGTCTGAGATGTGCTCCCCCTGGTGGATTCAGTGATGTGCACCCTGCAGATGGAGTCGGCTGAGGTCGCTCGGAGGCAGCTTTATGTGATTCTCACACACACACAATCTGGTTTGAGATTCAGGGCTTGGCATTACAGGAATATGGTCACTTCTCAGTTGCAGTTTTTGTAAACAGCCTGTAACTTTTGACCCTTTAAGATGTCAAACTGTGGTATTGTTCCTGTGATTCCCCGCCCTCCTCTGAGCAACCTCTCCTGACAGCCAGATGATGAAATAAGTGTTAATGCATGTTTTGCTCGTGACTCTTGAAAGGAATTCAACTCACACACACACACACACACACAGCAAATACACACATTGAAAAATATTTCACTCACAGACTTGAAACTCGAGTCACGACTTGCCGCTAAAAACGCAACTTCTTTTGAGGTGTCACCAGGACAACTTCGCAAATGCAATGCAAAACAAAAAAAAAGCATCAGTGACCTCGCAGAGGACGCTGTCGCTGTCCTGGTGGAGGCATTTGGTGGAGGCAAATCAGGATTTTAGATGCATCAGAGTTTTGCATTTGAGGGAGAGAGAGAGACGAGCAAGCAAGCCCGAAAAAGGGGGAGACACACTGGAAATGTTATTGTGAGGTTAATCCACTAAGTCGTTTTTAATGCGGGATGAAAAGATTAAATGTTCTTTTTCTTTGTTTTGACGGAGAACAAAGTGCTGTAATGGGAGCGTGTCCCAGTATTTGGAGTTCTCATCTGAGCATGTGCAATAACCAGCGTGCTGCACCAGCGTTTGGCCTCACTTTGTTCTTTTAGCCCCACACTGGATTATTACTGTTATTATTGTTACTACTACTACTACTACTACTTCTACTACTACTATGAAGTATTCTGACCGAGTGTGGTGAATGTGAGGGAGACCATGGGTGCAATATTCTAGTGGCGTTGCATGAAAAAAAGGTTGATTATTAAAAAGAAAAAAAAAAGACATGAGGAGGGGACGCCAATAGTCGCCAAAGTTTGACGTTTGCACTCCTTGTTTGGCTCTGACTTGCCTTAACCATGCCAATGACTAAGAAACTGCGGAGGGAGGGTGTGAAAGAGGGTGGAGCCCCGCCCCCTGCCCCTCCCCACTACAGAGACGGTGACCATTAGACAGGTGGGTCCACGCTGATTTTGGAAAAGGCACGACAGAAACTAGCTTCGCTTTTGGACCAAAAGTGCAAAGAAAAACAAAATACTCATGATGCTTTGCTGTGTGAAATCGTCTCTTGGTTCAGGCCGTCTCAGCATCTGAAACATCGTCATCGTTCCCATTGCAAGCAACAAGCACTAGTGGGTGATGCAAACTTTGGCGGGCTAATGGCGGGCTCATTCTTTGCTTTGCAGATTGGTTTCTTTGACATGTGTGTCTGTGAGATGTGTTTGTGTGCTGTACATTTGCTGCCTGAAGCTGTAAATACTGCTGCTTATCCTGTGCTGTGTTGATCATCGTGAGAGTATGTGCGTGTGTAAGCATGTGTGTGTCTGTGTGTGTGTACATGAATAAACACATCCAACATTTGCATTTTTGTTGCAAAGTTGACGATCTGGGTAGCTGTGCAATAGTTTTAAACTTTTTTATGTTTGCTGCTGTGTATGATTCATTATAAGCTAACACGCGGAATTAGCCGGGGTGTGGTGCCTTCGTTTCGCTGATGGTATTTTTGATGCCAGTTTTCGCTTTGCTTGCCTTTGGCTGTAGAATTGGCCTTAGCTTTGCCAAATTGAGGTTTTGTTTGCGCTCAGACATAAGAAAAACTAAAAGAAAAACAGGAGGTGATCGCTAAATATTTCATCGCAGATGCAAAGATGTTTGGAGGAGTGTGCGTTTGGGAGAAAAACCTTGTGGGATTGGAGATGATAGAGGCATTTGGGTCCTCGCAGCACCTTAGCTAGCAACAAGAGCGCAAACAAAGCCTTCCTAGACTGTCTCATACACACCTGTGTGTGTGTGTGTGTGTGCTAACACAGCTTTGCGGTTGGAAAGCAGCTTTGTTCAGACTTTTGTGCGTAATGAAGTAGAATGCCGACACAGGAGCCGTGGGGCTCCTGTTTCTGATGACACTTGGCGTGTTGCGTTTGCGAATGTATCACTGATGAATGACTTTTTTTTGAAAAAGAATAAACAAATTTGAAAAAAACATGACAGATTTAGTTCATTTCTTCTGTTAGGTGGATTACAGGGCCTGAATAATCGCATGGTCGCTGTCCCGTTTTTTGAGCAGCTGCGGCTTTAAAATTTCCTGCTGATGCTGTAAAATCCGCTGTGTAAAAATGGACTGAATGAATGAGGATAAACTGCGGATGTCAGGATGACATCCGTTTATTTGCAAACAAATAAAAAGGAGTACAGTATGAACAAACACACTCTATTCCTCCACACACATTTAAAATTCAAGTTTCTCCCCTCGCCCTCATGCGAATGCATTTGCTAACTGCTCGCTAAGGTTTCAGCAAACGGGGAAAATACTCCATTAACTCGACACCGTGTGTTTGTGACAGGGCGTCTGTGAGTGTGTTCGGTGACACTCCACGATTTGCAAATGGTCCGTTACCTTGCCCCCTTTGTGGCTTCATGAACACACTACGAAAAAATAAGTGGCGGAAACGGACAGATTCCCTTCCATGACAGTAATGAGTCTGTATTGGGTCAAGTTCGAAGTAACACAACATTGGACCGTCGACACACATTTTTACAGCATGAGGGAAATGAAACCCCCGTCCGCCTCATGAAGCTACAGTTGGAGGGGTGTCCGGCTCCATAAGTGAAAGGTCAAAGTGCGGGCGACATTGTGTCAAGGCTACAAATAGTGACAGCAGGAATAAACATTCTCCTGTCGATAGATTTGTAGCATCCTGCTCCTGTTTAAACAGATAAGGGTGCCACACGTCCCAAGCCACACTGGTTCTAAGGCCAATAAATCAAGCAGGGATTCCCCCACTCCCCAACATACACACACACTCTCTCTCTCTCTGAGTACACCTTATTACACACCCGCATGCATATAATCTCGACGTGCTGAGAACACTCCAACACACACAGTGAATTCTTTTACAGTCTCTAGTCTGTGGTAAATCTGTGTGTGACCACACACTCACACTTTGCTGTTTTTGAGCCCTGTGAGGACGGAAACCAGTCCGTTGAAAAAAGGAAAACCAAAAAAATAGAACCATGATCTCCCCCGAACTACCTCTCCGTCTAGAGCTCGACCGTAAAAACGTGCATTTCAGTGATTTGGCAAAAATGTGACATTCGCGCCTCCAAGTGTTGCAGGCATCTGAGAGTGCCCCCTGGTGGTCGAGCACAGGGAGGATGGGAACATTCAGATGGGTTTATAGAGAAGTGACGTCACATACTTCTTCTTGTAGCGGTGGGTCGCGCTCAGCACCATCACGCCATCCTGCACACACACAAAAACACGAAAAATTGTTTCAAATTTGTCAAGGCAAAGTTAGAAAATGAAACTTCTATTACCCATTTCAAACCTGCATGCAGCCTGTAACACAAGCACACACACCTTGATGGAGAGAGCGTAGAGATGGTTGAGCATGACATGGTTGGGCTCAGGCAGCAGGGCGGGGTCGCACTGCGGAGGACAGAGGAAATAGAAGAGGTGGGTGAGAATCAGCTAAGACAGACATCAGGACACACTGCTGTGAGACGTGGGCGGTGCTGGAGACACTGACTGAGACGTTGGTGTCCTTGTTGAGGATGACTTGCAAGAGGTGAGGGGGCAGGATGGGCGGGGCTTTGAAGCGCTCCTGCGGCCTGAAGACGTATTGCTCCTGGCCGTACGGGCCCGGCGGGGAACTGGAAAGATCTGACACACACAAACAAAAGACAACGGTGCGATGGTATTGGTGACAGGTTGTTTTTTTTTTTTTTTTTGCCATGACAGCATCGTGGACTGACCTGACGTGTCTGAGCACTCCAGTGAGTCCACCTGCAGGGCGTCAAACACCTCAAAGTCAGACTTCTTCACCTGGATCAAGTTGTTGATGGTGCCAAGCTGGCTGGTTACCACTGGCTAGAGAGAGAGAGAGAAAAAGTGAGAGTGGGGGAGAGAGCCGGAGAAGAGAAAGAGAGCAAGGGAGGGAGAGCAGGGAGAGGACAGAGAGAGAGAGGGAGAGGACAGAGAGAGAGAGAAAGACAACAAGAGGGGGGCGGAAGAGAGAAGAAGAGGCAAGACAAAAGAGATATAGACAGGGTGAGATAAGGACAGGAGGGAGGATGAAAGTGTGCTGGGGAGAGAGAGACAGGGAGATAGAGAAGCTTGTTTGCATACATTGACAAGGAGAATTTGCGAGACTATCATTACAGTGTGTATGCCACACATACTATACTATTTCCTAACCTTGGGTTGTATATGTGTAAGTGCGTGCGTGTGTATGTGCGTTTGGATATTTTTGCTCTGGAATGTTGTGTACATGAAGGCCTCAGAGGCCTAATAAAACATTTCAATCACTGTTTACAGAGTCTTCAGCTGGAATTTGGTGTGTGTGTGTGTGTGTGTGTGTGTGCGTGTGTGTGCGTGCGTGGTGTGTGTGTCTGTTCGTGTGTACCTCTGAGGGGTCGTGGAGCCACTGTCCATCCACAAAGAACTTGTACTGGTGTTCTCCCTCCGGCAGGTCCAGGATGGCCACAAAGTCGTTATGGCTGCAGGGACAAAACAAATTCTTATGACCTTTGACCCTCCACAGAGGCAATGTGTGCGTGTGTGAGGCCCACCTTTTATTCAGGGGGATTTTGGCGCCCCAGTTGTTGAAGGACCCCGAAATGTAGACTTCCTTGCCTCCCCCGGCCCAGCGGATGACAGTGGGTCGGGCCTGGGGTACTGTCTTCACAAGGTCCTCCAGGTCAGGGGTAAACTCTTTCTCCCCGAGAGGCTGCAGGCCACAAGGGGGAGAAACGGACAAGGGTGGGTAGGGGGCACACCAAAGCTTCCCTGGGACCTCCAGTGCCATGTCTGGTCCGTACCTTGGTGCCGTGCGTGTTGAAGATGTTTGGGTCGTCTGTGCTGTCCACCATCTTACTGCCTGTCTCCTGGTCCTTCTGGCTGCCGCTGCTGTCTGACCTCTGTGTCTTGGCCCCCTGGCGATCAGCCGCCAACCGGTCGCTGGTGTTGCCCATGACGCCTCCCGGTACGGAACGCGGCCCTGCGGTCACCTGGGAGCGCCACCTGCCGGGAGCAAGGACGCTGGACCTCAGAGATGGAGTTTGCGTAGTTTACTGCATCGCAAGCAACAAGTCACAAACTTCGTCGTTATTTACGCGTCGCCCGGCAAGGGGCGGGTATTAGTGCGGGCTTTGCGGTATTTCTGGCCCGGTAGAGTGCTTCTCGCCTCCTCGGTGTCTGGGCGCCCTCCGGATTATTTTTAGCCTTTGGGGTTAGGTTAGCCTGCTAGCTGTGGGTTTATTCTCGCCTCCGTCATCGCTTAGATCTCTTCGTTTGAATCCCAATACCGTCGCAGGTTTGGATATATATACCTAAAACTACTTAAGCGACGTGTTGAGCGCCTTAAAGCGAAGAAACTGACCAGTATGTGCGGCGTTTATAGCGGAGGTCCAACCTCCCTCAGACAACAGCAGGGACTAACCTCAACTACGGCGGGCGGTGATGGACAGAAAGAGCACGGGTACAAACACATAGAAACGCGATTCGCTGTGGGTTCGCACCCTCCATTGACTGGAGTACAGAGTTTGCAGCAGGCCGGTTATCAATAGATTTATATAGCCACTACGATTACATAATTGTATCAATCCACTACAATTAATCGTTTTTTATCATCATTCAATTTCATAACAATTCAGATTTGTGTGTCATTGTTAGTATGTCCGTTTTTAATTTCTTCATACAGTCATAACTTAGTACCACGTCTGCATTGGGGATGATGTGTCTGCAATTATATCACTGTGTCGTCCACATGTGAAAATGTCGCATTGTTCTCAGCCCAGTGAAAAAATGTTGGGCAAGTTTCCTCTAAGAAGAGGAACCAGATCTTTCATCGCCACACAGTCTGACTCACTGGCCATGATGCTAAGGCAAGCATGGTATTGTAATTGTGGCAAGCAGTTCCTAATTTTTTCTGACTGAGCTTGACATGTTAGCAATGAGTGATTCAAATGGTTGTGTGTGTGTGATTTAACTATGACTTGGCACTTATATTTGCATCAGTGTTTATTGTGCAAATTGAGTCTTTGTATTGTGTTTGATGAAGATAAAAACTCATGTGTTGTTAATATTTGTTGTACATTTTAGTTATGTATATTTTCTGAAAATAGCGGAATGTGCCTCAGTGCTGAAGGCAGGAAAACAATTTCAGGAGCAATGAAAGTTTTTGAACTGACCTGAAATCTGATTTTAGTTGCATTCCCACAATCAACAATACCTGGAAGGTTTGACTTGGTGTGTGAAAATGGCTAATCCTGACTTATGCCCCACCAGGTGGAGCTGCTAATCGTTCCTGTTGGCCGACCTTCACACCAGCTGCTATCAGGTGAGGCCTCCAGCAAAGCTCCTGTAAATACCTGGTTTCAACAATATTGACACAAACAGACAGGAACAGCCATTTACTCACTCGCTCTTGCCTCCGAGCATAGACAACCAGCCAAATTACCTGAAACTGCACAAAACATGGATGTGATGGGGCTCGTTTGAGGCATTCATCATGTTTAATCCAATAAATAGCTGCAAACGTACAGTATTCTGATATACATATGGTACAGCACCACCTATAAAAACCAGCACGCCTGCTGCCGTCACCACGCCTCTCTCACCAAGTGACAGTAAGGCACATTTAAATAACCATGCAGAAAATGTTTCCACATTCTTCACACTACACAACATGCGTCCGCTATTCCAGTGTCAGTGAGTTTGTCTGGAGCTGCTGCATTTCCTGAGGGCTCGGGGTGTCAATAGTGCAGCTTGGTTTTTTGTTTTTCTTTTCCTTTTTTTTTCGCTGTGTATCCAGGCCAGGCAAAATATGCAATCCAATAAGGGCTAATATTAGAAATTCCCTCACTGTTCCCCTGCATTTTTGCTGGTCTTGTCTTCTTTTTCAATTGGAGCCAAATTGGAGCTTTTCAAGCAGACTGCTAGCATGCAGAAGTTAAAACTTAAACATTAATATGCAGGTAAATTGACAGCCCGATGGCTCATGAATGAGGCCAGTCACAGTCTAAGAAACATATCAACTTATCTTATCTTAATGCTTGTATGATGTACTTAATGTACACTAAATTTTTTTTCAAGTATTGTGTTTTTGGGAGTGTGCACTAAACTTAAAACAGCAGGAGGATAAAAGGAGCATGCTCACACTCACAGCATCTCTCTTGCACACAGACACACACACGCAGGCATCCTTTCTTATTTAAGACGAGTGTCGATGTCTGTCAGTTGCTTGACAGCAACCTTTATCACGTAAAAATGGGCGGTGTCCTTGCTGCCTGTGTCAGTGCGAGATTCCCAGGCCAGTCTTCATGTATTCGTAAACTACGTAGCTGATGCTGACGGCCGGGATGACCTTCATGAAGTTGGGCAAGATGCCACGGTACAGTCCGAGGAAGCCGTCCTTGGCCACGATCCGCTGTAACAGAGCCGTCATTGTTGGCTGGTCTGATGAGTTCAGGGACGCTAGGGGAAAATGGTTCACACGCTGAGAGGAGGAAGTGTTTCTCCCAAAGGCAAAACTCAGTCAGAGGGTTTCAAACTAGGCAGTGAATGCCAGAAAATTGTCATCTGCCGTGTAATTAATGTGCGAATGTGTGTGTGTGTAATTATCACAAATGATTCCCAGGACTGGGATTGTTTTTGTACCTTGTGCCTGCATCCGCGTGCGCACCAGTGCGAGCGGGTAGCTGGCCAGCTGGCCGCAGGTGCTGGAGATTGTTCCGCAGCAGAGCAGCACCAACACCCCTGGGTTAGCCGAGTCTTTGGCGTAGTAGGACAACCAGGCGTTCTTCAGGGTCTGAGCCAGGAGAGGGAACAACATCGAAGTAAGACCCTGCGCTGGGTGGGGACAATCTTATTGGGCTGAAGGGGGCACTACCGGAGATGCGTCTCACCTCGTAGACAGCCAGGTCTATGCCGGCGTACGGGATGATGCCCAAGAGGTTTGGGATGTAGCCTTTGTAGAAGGCCCTCACGCCCTCTTTCTCCAGGATCTTCTTGGCGCAGTCGAACATGCCTGAGTACTGGCCGGTGGCGCGGAGGGTCAGCCTGGTCTTCAGCACCTAAGGGGGAGGAGGAGGAGGTTGAGAGGCGTGGCCTCGACGTGGCATGATGGCTCAGCGGCCAGATGCCGCGCACCTCCATGGGGTATATGGTGGTCTGTGCCGTGGCTCCAGCCAGTGATCCGGCCAAGAAACGCTTGTGCGTCTCAATCTTCTTCCCCTCGGCAGTCAGCAGCTTCTTGTACTGCAACGGAGACACCGATGACATCGTCACTCCACGGAAGACACGCTGACGCTGCGAGGGCTGAGGCGGGGTTTTACCTGCTCGTACGCCATGAACTTGATGGCTGTCTCCGGCGCTATCTTCAGCACGTTGATGCCGTTGCCTCGCCACATGGCTGTGACTCCGCCCTCCTTCACCATCTGCCTGAAGCCGCCCACCAGGCTGATGCGGTGGGTCTTGGTGGAGTGGACCTGAAAGCAGCTGGACATCTCAGCTTCTCGTAGGGGGATCCGGCATTTCCCGGAGTGGGGTTTCTCCTTACCTGCATGAAGACTTTGATCCGGTCTAGAGGGGCTGTGCCGGTCCGGGACACCGCGCCCGCCATGGCACCCGCCACCAGCTGCTTCCACCAGCCGCCTGAGCTCTTCTCCTCCTCGGTAAATTCATCGGGAATGGCGAGACTATCGCCGATATCGAGAACCTGGCAAGGGCAGGTGCGGCTTCAAGCATGCTAGTAGATTTACATTTACATTTACATCAAGTACCCACACACATTGGGTACTTCAGGACACTTAAGGGATAATTTTACTATTTGCACTTTGATCTAAGAACACGACATCCGACTCCATTTCCATG
This sequence comes from Carapus acus, assembly GCA_900312935.1. Lineage (NCBI taxonomy): Eukaryota > Metazoa > Chordata > Actinopteri > Ophidiiformes > Carapidae > Carapus > Carapus acus. The sequence continues at coordinate 37,471 of OMPJ01029592.1, forward strand.
AGTCCCACGAAGCAACTCAGGTCACGTAACATCCAACAAAATGCAAAAACCCATCCGGGATCAAACTCCTGCAGCCTTGATTGCCTCAAGGTTACCAGTTGTGCAACAGAGGCCCTCAGCCTCTTCAGTTGTGACCAAGTTTGATTTAATCTATCATTTATCAGCAAGTAAACAAACGCTATTCACCTATACATCAAAATGACATCAGCAGGGGAACTTGTTTGTTTTGATGACATCAGCACATTGACCTCCATGTTTTACACAGTTTTACTTTGAGGCCTTGTATGTTTTATGGACTGCAACTCCATTAGAGTTTCAATAATAATAACAACAATGATAGTGAATTAATCTCTCTGAGATGCTGTTTGTCTGCTCCTCACTAAGGTCCTGAGCGGCTCTAGCTTGTTGGATTCAGCATCTTACCTAAGCGGCTTTTCTATCAGAGGCCTTGAGCCTCATGCCTGACCTGTAATTTTGTTTTCTAATTATAGATTTGAAGGAGAGCGACTACGACAAAAAAAAACAAAACAAAAACAAATGCTACCTCTGGGGGGCGTCGTTACCACTGCAGACGCCAAACTGTCGAGAGTTCGCCATTGTTCAGGCAGTGCAATGAATGTTTTCAGGACGTTGGGAGGACAGCAACTTCTTAAATAGAAAGGACGGGACGGGGAAGAAGGGAGGAGGCAGGGGGAAGGAGGGAACAGGGGAGCGTGACCTACATCGTCTAAGACAATCGCTTCTCTCAGTGCAGCAGGAGAAGTCAATCCATGACAGAGATGGGAAGAGAGGGGACACAGGACGAGTGTGTGTGTGCATGCGTGCGTGACGGCAAATACAAACACACTGACTACACAGGTGACTGAGCATGTGTGTTTACCGAGGAGTGTTTCCAGTAGCGGATGATTTCCTCCAGGTTGTGTGCGGGGTTGAACAGGAAGTGCTCCCTCCACTCGTTCCAGTCCACCATCATAGTGCCATCAATGTCCATGCTGAGTACGCGCACACACAAACACACACACATACACAGTCAGCTGATAGCTGGCAGTAGGCTGAGCATACTTGGGGCCTTTTGCAAATTGCTCACAAAGTAAACACAAGCAGTGGAGATGAAGGAGCAAGAGCACAAACCTCTGCAGGATGGTCTGGGCCTCCTCCCTGCTGATGTTGGTGCCCAGCTCGGACAGAGACTGTTGGATCTCAGATGCATCAATACGCCCTGAGAAGTAGCACAAGCAGAGAGCCCCCACAAACAGTAATGAATAAAATGCCCGGCGGCACCGGCTCGGGTTGAGGAGAGAGTGTCCAGATCTCATCCAGCTCCTCCCTCACCGTCGTTGTTGCGGTCCAAGCTTTTAAACGTCAGCCGCAGTTTCTTCTCGTGCTCCTTCAGGTACCTGCTGAACTCGTTGAAGTCCAGGCTTCCGTCCTTGTTCTTGTCCCCAGATGAGACGATTTTCTGCAGGGACAAACACACACACACACACAAGGGCTTTGAAAGCAACATTCGCGCGTGACAGCGCGAGCTAGCGAGCGAGGGCATGCGTGCGTCCATGGCGATTACCGCACACGCGAGCGCACCACGGCGACACAAACTGGAGTTTGAATTTGTGCAATGTAGATTTTCTGGAAAACATAGCAGGCCGGTACATGCGCGGGATCCCCGGCGGCATACCTGAGCGGCCCCTAGTCGGAAGATCCCCATCGCCTTCAGCCCGGCCCGCAGCTCGCCCACGTCGACCTTCCCATCGTTGTTGGTGTCCAGTTTCTCGAACAGGTCTTGGTAGAACCGCTCACTGTCGGCATCCCAGCACCGGGCTCCGGACGCCAGCAGGCTCCGGAACGCCTGATACATCGCACCGCTTCTTCTCGCACTCGGTCCGCCCCGAAATAAGATGTAAGAAAGGATTATTCCTCGCCCATGCTGGACATATGTAGAAAAATCGTAGATCCCCGTTCGATCCCGATTTGGCGCGCTGCGCTACACAGACCGGTTCCGGAGGGTTTACACTGCGCGTCGCCGATGTGGATTTTAAGGAATTCGAAGCAGGAGAGCTGCAGTAGCGGAGGGCGGAGCGACGAGCGGTGCGTAGCCACTCGCACAGTTATGCGGAAAAGGCGGAAAGAGACGAACACAGGATTCTGCCGACGTTTGGCGCAGACGCAGGCCGGTCGCGGTGCTCCTCCGTGCTGGAG
>OMPJ01029596.1:0-13071 GCA_900312935.1 Carapus acus
TAATAATAATAATAATAATAATAATAATAATAATAATAATAATAATAATAATAATAATAATAATAATAATGATGATGATGATAATGATGATGATGACGATGATGATGATGATAATAATAATAATAATAATAATAATAATAATAATAATAATAATAATAATAATTATTATTATTATTATTATTATTATTATTATTATTATTATTATTATTATTATTATTATACATGTTAATACATGTTAATACATATTAATACATATTGATATATAGAAACAAATAGATAGGACATCAAATAAATACATATAAATATGAATATACAATATATGAATATGAATATAAATGTAAATATACTGAAAAAATAATAACAACAACAATAATAATAATGATAATCATACTCATAATAATTGTAATCATTATTATTATCATTATCATCCTGACAATGATAATATGAATATCTGCCCATACACTATGGAATCAGTACCAAGGTCCACCCATGGATGTGGTCCTTGGTAAGCAGTGTGGTGATGCCCTCAGGGACCAATCCAGAGGTTCCCACACAGCCCTGGTCATCACGGGTGCTACAGGAGGCACCTAAGTACCATCATAAACACGGGAACAATACTCCCTGCTCTAAAACAGTGACCATGGCAGGATTCGAACCTGCAATCTTCTGATCCGAAGTCAGACGCCTTATCCGTTGGGCCACATGGCCTGTTTGTGCTATCACATGTGGCCCGGTTTCTTCCAATTTCCTTTGAATTCTAAGGTTCTTGGTGGCGCTGTTCTTGTATTTTTGCAAAGCCGTGTGAAACATTGAATGCCATTCTGGGCAACATAAATAAAAGTCAACTGACCTGATCGAGTGGCCAATCAATCTGCTCCAGTGTCACATCCGAACTCTTTATGAGGTCGAGGAAGAACCCAATTCGTAAAGGAGAAATAAGCAACGGTACAGTTCTAAGAGAGAGAAAAGGGAGGGAGGGAGGGAGAGAGGGAGAGAGAGGTGTAGATACAACAGATATATTCGGGGTCAGATACTCACTGATGCCCCTCTTTCGTCTCGGGGATAACCGAGATAAGGAGGCATCTCTTCATCTGAGGAGCCGGTGCAATCCTGTTTAGAGTGTGTAATTTCAGGAGCAAAACGATCGGGCGAATCAGTCAATGTCAATTCCGAGCCGTCCGATGAAAGCACCGAGGCGTGACAGGCGGCAGCTCGCGGCCTGTTTGCAGGTTAGCAAACAGGGATCAGAGATCGCCCCTCCCCCACGTTCCCATCTGTGTCTCTGACTGACAAAAGGAAGACGGGGTCACACCTTCACTGATTTGTTGTCCGACATAATGAGAGCAAACGGTCCCGCGTTTCGCTGACCCTGTCCCGTGTTAATAACGTGGTGGATAGGCTTGACGTCTCTTTAACGCTTGGGGCGGTGGTTGGAGTGCTGCTAGCAACTCCTCTGATTTTTCATCCTTTTTCACCCACCTGTTACACCTGGTACAGCTAGCATGGGCGCTATGAGGTCACTGTTAGATGAACTTTGTTGGTAGTAGCCCATATTTTCTGACATTTACATGGCTAAACATCTGTATTGGCATTGTACCTGTCCTCATTTTAACTGTGGAGAAATGATCGTATAAATCAAACTCATTTTCACCACGGTGACCCCACAGGAGCCAGATGACAATGGCAATTATTATAATGTAATCTAATGTAAAATGTACGTACTGATTTAGGGAATATCTGATATTGACAATTTTCAACTCATAAATATTCCATTTGCTTACGTGTAAAAATATGTCAGGTCTTCTCTATTATTATGATGTACATCCTTGTACTTTATCTGGAAAAGAAACCTGAATTAATCAGTCAACAATCAATCAACAAGTTAGCAACCTTGTTCACAAACATGCGTCGTGTTGGTGCTTCTCAACAAACTGACATTTTATAAGTGTGTATCTAGTCGGGGTACAGCCGCTGGCACTCTACCAGTAAAATAATTCACGCTGGGAGATGTAGTTTGTGGGTCAATGCACATTTAAATGAAGAAGACCTCTATTCAAACAGTCATTGAAGGCTGTATTTGGCCTACTGGCCTTAAATTTGACATCCCTGGTGTATTGAAAGTCACTCAAGCGCTCATGGGCCACATACAATGACGCGGTGGGCCGCATTTGGCCCGCGGGCCTTGAATCCACACCTTGACACAGTCATTCAAGCGCTCGTGGACCAAATGAAATGAAGCTGCGGGCCATACGACGTATATTGAGTACGACACATGTGGTATATATGATGCGTACATGACCTCTACTACGTTGCTACATTGCTACAATGCTATATTAGTACACTGATGGGACAAGACTGCTACTACAATAAAGCACCTACCTCCCTACCTACTCACCACCACTACAAAACCAAACAAACAAAGAAAAGAGAATAAAAGAAAGGAACATTGTCATTAGAGATGACATTAGCATAAACATTTAACATCAGTAGCGGATTTTTTTTGCTTTAAAACCGATAAAATAATGCTTGCGTTACACCGAAATAGTGCCTATGCGCTCCGAAAGCGTTTACCGGCGCACCTCATCAAGCTGCGTCTGAAATATCGGTATCGGCTGATATCGATATCGGAAATTGAGAGTTGGGCAATATCGGCATATCGGATATCGGCAAAAAAGCCAATATCGGACATCCCTGGTTGTCATCATCGTTGATAGTAGTAGCAGTGGTTGTCATGGTAGTCCCATGTTGACATGTTTGTTAACAGAAAGCACACACATTTTGATTGGATCAGTAAACAACAGTGAGAAGAGATGCGAAGGAAAAAAAACAGCGTATTGTGACAAATAAAAACATCATTACCATATCAAACAAAAGGCGAAGATGCGTTCATGTGCTCACCGCCTGTTCACACGATGTGCTAATGACGTGTTATTTACTCCAGGCTTATGTATTACATGAATAATTTATCTCGCTTTATGAATGAAGACGTCCGCATTTGTTGTTATAATTAGTCACACGGTGTGGTAGCTCGGCATTCCCAAATGGAACCAAAATATGGTAAAATGATGAAAGGCTGAATGTACTGCGTGTTGGTAAACAAAGCATACAACAATCTATCTGCGTCAACTTTAATAAACCTGTGTATTTATTCATTGGAGGTGAGGGTGAAACATGCAGATACTGCAAAACCTGCCGCCTTGGCGTTCAAGCTAAGACTGTCATTTATTGATTATTTGAATAAAGCGAGAGGGACTGATGAGCTGCAGCGTGGCTGTATTTCAAATATCTGCTGAGCCCTCGGCTGCATGCATAATGAAATTTAGGGGGGAAATTGTGGTACTCCAGCCCTCATTTGAAGAGTAAGATTCTGTGATAATGTTTCACCAGGAAACTGAAACATCAGACATTATCTGCTGCTCACCAAACCAGATGATTCCACTCTTTTTGGGCCCAGCTAACAATATGCTAACTGGATACAGAGATGATAAGAAGAATCAGATGTTTTAGGACTACTCATGTGGTTTCCTCATCGTATGTTGCGAAACCATAGCTTAACTTTGTTTTGGGAAAGTGACTAGATCAGTTTGAAGTGCGTTTTCTGCCCCTCCCACATTCTTTTTGTACGCTGACAACACAAAGACTGCTAGTTTGCCCGTAATCCTGTCCGTCCACCGTAGTGCCTGGCTGCGCTCCAAGCTGATTAATCAGAGGGTCAGAGAGCGTCGACCGGATCGTGTTACCGCTTGTAAGGTGCTATACACGACAATGGCATCATCTCGTCAAAAGCCTCCAGTAACCTGCCCGGCCCAGATGGAGTGGCTCTCTGTGGCAGCCATTGTTAAGGAGACGAGTTTTCCTCTGATGCGCGGCTGTACGATGAACTGGTCAAATGTTCTAATGTTCTAAATGTTTTAATTTCGGTCCATCCAATCACTGTACCGTTCAAATTATTCAGCCAGCAAGAACTCATTTTATGCAAATACAGCGAGCGCTTTTCTGAGTTGATCATTGTCTCCGAACAATTGTTGATTACACAGCTATTTTAGAGATACGGTGTAAATATACCTACCAACCTATGCCCAATTTCTGCACATAATTGGTTCAGTGTCTGGATTTATGTGTGACAACATTTTGTTTGTCACCTCAAACATTGTTTCAGGAGCAATGTGACATTTCCATTTACTGAAGCATGGCAGGCCGAGATGAGGGCAATGTTAATGTCGAGGCGGACTGCGTGTGCGTCCACCATTATCCAGCAGAGGGCGACATTTCATATCTGCCGCGCGGCACGGATAGAAGAAGACGTCGGTGACGTCAGCAAATGTAAATATGCCAAGATGTCTGACGGAGCAGCTTATGGGTTAGCCTGAAAGCTAGAAACTTACTTTAGTTTTTTGTTTAGTTGTACGTTTCTTTCGTTTCTCCCCTCGGACCTTGTGTTAGATGGAGATCGACGGTTTACGATGAAACTGCGGGTGCAGCATGACAGGTGAACGGAGGCTTCTGGTAGCGGGTAACGAGTCTTGGTGGGAACCAGATGTAGCTGGGAGATAAGTTTCGCTACTAGTAAACGTTTCTTTCACTTTGTGGTTCCTCCTTTCACACAGCCGTTACATTTTACACACCTGTCGATACGTAGAACTAACCAGTGTACGTCTCAACTGGGACTATGAGGTCTTGTGTGCCCTTTGGCCGCTTTGACTGGAATGTGAATGTGAAAATATAGACTTAGTTGACGTATCTTATCTACTTTCAACCTCCGTAAATATTAATTGTACATAAATGTTCTGCAATACTCGAAGGAGTTTCTTTGCACCTTGTTTCCCTGTCAAAGCGCTGAAATGCGGAACAGGTCGGTATCTGAGCGCTGGCGGTTTATCACACAGTTAAATCAACATCAAACTCTGAGCCTCCTGTGACGTAAACGTGATGACGTCACTGGAAAGCCGATAGCCCTGAGAGATACTTAACACCTGTGTAATGTTTAGCCCAAGGGTGTTGTCCTTCTAAAGTCTAAAACACAAACTTGCTTAGTACTATTTTTAACATACACACATCCACATACTTTTTTGGGTTATTACAAAAATATTCTCACACATACACAAAGCGTACATGTATTCAAAACAAGTGTTACAATTATTATTTTGGATTCAGTATTTGCACCCTGAACATCCAAATTTCAATTTGGGCTGTTGTTTTTTTGAATTTACATTACTTCCAAATCTAAAATGTTACAACCTTTTCTTAATTTCTCCTCAGCATTGTTGATTGTTTTTTGTGTGTCTCTGGCATTCTAGGACAGATTGCAGACAAGCAGTGAAGCTGAGGGATTCTCCTACTGTGATGCAGTCTGAGTCGAGTGAGCGGGGCGCTCGGGCCGGAAATGGTTTGTCCCTGTCTCTGCCGCCGGAGCGTCACGCGAGGACGCCGTCCACCGGACACGCGTCTCCCGCCGCTTCGATCCCTGCCAGCAGCGAGGTGCGGATACCGATGAGCGGCGGGAGCGGGGAGGCTGGAGGGGCCTCGTCCTGGAGGTCCAGAGCCACGCACCACTCCCACTCCCACGCACACTCGCACGCTCGGCAGCAGCGACACTCGCACGCTGAGCCCGACCCCGCCGACCCCGAGCACAGCCCCACCGAGCCCGACGGCGACCTGGGGGAGCCCACGTCCTCCCTGTCTGAGCTGGGATGTCTCCTGCGCTGGATCCAGAGGAGTCTTCCCTTCCTGGTCATACTCTGCTCCAAGCTGGTCATCCAGCATGCCCTGGGTAAGACACACACACACACACACACACACACACACACACGGACAGATGCATAGACAGGTACTCAGTGATGCAGACAGACAGATGGAAGACGGTCCTACACACACATGCACACACACCCCTTGTCCGACTGTGTGTGTCTCCTCTTCCCAGGTCTAGCAGTTGGTGCTGGGCTCTTCACAACTTTTCTATATGTGAATAAAAACATTCAGACTCAAGTCTTTCTTCAGGTAAATCACAATGTTTATACACACACACTTTGTGATGTTGCGTATCAGCGCCTGCTAAACCCTTTTTTTTGCGTGCGTGTGTGTGTCCTCAGGATCGCCATTCAAAGATGCACTGCATATGGCTGCTCCTCTTCCTCGTCTCCTCCACTCTCCTGCTTTACTACACCTTCCCTACTCAGACACTTTACAACTGGTGAGACTCAAGATGATGATGATGATGATGATGATGAAGATGTGGTGTCAAACTCATTTTCACTGAGAGCCACATGAGCATGGTGGTGGCCCAAGGGGCCATATGACATCGGCAATTATTATAATGTAATTTAATATAAAAGGTAACTACTCATTCATGAATATTTAATAGTAACAGTTTTTTACTTATTCAACTTACAAATATCCCATTTGCATAAATGTAAAAACATGTCAGGTCTTTGCTATTTATTATGATGTACGTCCTTATATTTTATCAGGAAAAGAAACCTGAATCAATCAGTTAACAATCAATCAACAAGTCAACAACCTGGTTCCCACACAGCTGACATTTTATAAAGTGTGTATCTGGTTGGGGCACATCTGCCGTCACTGTACTAGCAACAGGATCCCCGTGCATTTTGGTAGATGTAGTACTAAATTTAGTACTACTAAATGTCAACGTTCTCCTCCCCCAGCCTCATTTTCCTCAGCCCAGCCGTGGAGCCGCTGGGTTTCTGGGAGGTGCTGTGGGCGGTGGGCATCACCAACTTCATCATTAAGTTCCTCTACATGGGGATCAAGTGCCTTATCTTGCTGTTCCCCTCCTCGCTGGTCAGCTACAGAACGCAGGTAAGGAGGAGGAGAGGAGATCTTCACCAGTGGGGTTGTTAGAGTATGTCAAGAAAACTAAACATGTCCACGTGTGTCTGTGTGTGTCTCCAGGGTCGCTGGCTGATGTTGACTGAAGAGCTGAGTCAGGTCCACCAAACTGTGGCTCCAGTCCCACTGTGGTTCCGCTATTTGGTCACCTACCAGGAGGTGGACGGGACCCCGGGCCTCACGCTGGGCGTCCTGCTGGCCCTCCTCTACCTCATTCTCAAGGTGCCCAGACACACACAGGAGAAACTCAAACCGCCTTCAGTGAATGACTCAGTTGATCCACGTTCCATTTTAATCTACTTGTATTTTTCCACACTTTGTCCTCCTGTCTTACAGCTTTTAGGATTATACTCACAGTGGACGCCTCTACTGAAAACAATGAGAATATTCCTCAAGGGCGAGGTGAGTTGCACAGACTCGTATATAATTTTTTTAGTAGTTTATGTTCATTTTCTTTGAAATGGGGGAAAGCATTTAGTGGAAGCATTTTGATATTTGACGCTTGTTCTACAGCGGACAGAGACGGCCGCCACTAGGAGTCAGTGCAGCGAGGCCGGAGACATTTGTCCCATCTGCCAGGGAGAGTTCAGGGAGCCACGGGCCCTCATCTGTCAGGTACAACACACACTCAGCAGGTTCACACACACCTCAGCAGTCAGTCACTGCTATTAGGGCAGTTTAATACGTGAATGCTGCACCTAAGTGGAATTTTGATCGACCAAAAAACTCAAAATTCTCACACTTTAAAGTGAAGAGCCTCACATTGACTCTCTTCTCGTCCGTGCAGCACATTTTCTGTGACGAGTGCATCGCGCTGTGGTTCAACCGAGAGAAGAGCTGTCCGCTGTGCCGCACCGTCATCACCGAGAAGGTCTACAAATGGAGGGACGGCGCCACGTCGCCGCACCTGCAGGTTTATTAAACGAAGAGCTTTTCATTTATTTTTGAGTTCAGTTTGTTGAGCTGTCAAACCCGGTTTGACACAACATGTAGTTATTTCACACATGAAGGGCTGCGCCCCCTAGTGTCGGCTGCAAGACAGGAAACCAAACACCACGAGTATTCTGGTTTACATATCAGGTCGTCCCTACAGACAGATGAAGAGCTCCTCTCTCACGATTATTTTCTTTCGATTTCTACTTTTATCATCTTTATTCGACCCTTCTTTTGTCTTAAGGACCTTTGTAAAGGAAGTCCTCATTGTTCAACATGTAAATATTAGTACCTCAAATTGATAAATGTATGTATTTGTATTTGAAAATTATTTTTTCCAAGTACAATTTTGAATAAACACAGTCCAAGCAGGTATTTTGCTGATATCTGAATGGCAGTTGCGCATCAATGCAGCACTCTGTGTGATTAATGAGTGATACTATGAGCACAAACACACAATTTGAAGTTCTTGATACTTGTCAAGATGCCCATGAGCGAGGCAAGAAGCCCCACAAATGCTCTTAATGTGAAGGAGCATTCCTTGCTTCCTTGTAGATGCTTACATGGGCCTTAGAGACAAATACTGTAAATCTAGATGTCATTTTCCAAAATCATCCACTGAAATATCTTTTAGAATAGCATCTCTTTACAAAATTCTGAGAGTAGATTCATCTGTTTGGGGAAAAAAAAGACAACAGCAGCATCCAAACAAAAGTAAATTGTATTTTTGTCATCCTCCATCCGCTCTCCCCACTCCAAAGCTGAGCTCACACTCCAACAGACAGAAGAATTCACACATATCACATCGACATCCTGAATCACTCTGCCCATCTTCATAAACATCTTAAATGCGGTATATACACATACACATTGAACTCTCCCCGAAAAAGGCACAGTACCCTTCTCAATAGTATTTCCGTCTTTGTTTCCCAGAATATGCTGCCCTTACTTCAAGCGCTGCAAGCTGACAAACTCAAGTTTGGTGCAAGTAGAATTACAAAATCAAACCGTTTCCCTTCCTGCAATATGATCATATGCCACAGAATAAATACTGTCAGACAATTGGCGGAGTGTCCACAGTTTGGGAAAGATTTTGAAAAGCTGCATTTGAGGTTTTGCTCTAAGACAAGTTCAACCCAGAACAATTGTACACATGCCGTTTCATATCACAAAATAAGATTCTGACGCAGATGACAAATCAAACTAGTACACATTCTGTTGCCTTCCCTAAATAATACTAGATAATAAATATATCATTTGCATAGTGTGAACAATGCAGTGGAAACAATGGCACTTACAAAAATAAATATTGTAACAAATCAAAAAGTCAGTGGAGTAAAAAGTGGAGTGGATGCAGAAACGCTAACAAATGATCCGTGTGAGAGCCTCGTCACAGAGGCCAATACGTCACCTCAATTTTGGAAGAACACTTTTAATATGCTACAGTATGCGATCATATGCTTATGCTTCAAAGATCTTTTTAATTGATGCCTTCATGGGCACTTTCCAAGTTCTTTGCTGACATCAAGCAATTCAGTACACAGAAACAGTGTTTTTGGTCAATTCAACAGAAGCCATTTGGATAATGCGACAACAAAAAAAATTCAAAATGTGTCACTTATGGATATATTCATCCATGAAAATGCACACACGCAAACAGAACACCTCATCAAATTAGTTTCATGACAATTTGCATCAGACTGTGTGGTCACGTTCAGAGACATAACGGTGAAATGGCTCGACTCCAGAGGCTCATTTAGCAGCTTTGAATCACACAAACAGTCCACATACCTCGACGCGTGAGCGCAATTGACTACATTTATCTCCGTCCTGTCCAGTTAACGTCGCTGCGCGCGAATGCGCGCGCACGGATTGATGAGAAGGCAGTGGTAACCATGTCGTCCACGATGGTGACGGGTGGCGATGAGCCCGCATCTGAACTAAGCGTTTCCTAACCGATGCGACACATGGGAAGGCATTTAAAGTGTGTTTACATTCAACACAAAAAAAAAAACAGACCAAACAGTGCACCCAGACGGGGTGGGATGGGGGTGCGGGGCGGCGGCTGCTGCTGCGGGCCGCATTCCAGCCGAGGCCCGTTCACCGGCGGTGCCAGCATTTGGTATCGATTGTGGTGGAAGTGATGCTCTCGGCTGAAATCTCACTGTGATTTTATAGCTGCATTTCTTTGACACAATTACTGCGTGCTCAAGTAACGAAGGCAAGGTGAGATTCCTCTCTCCACGTGGAAGCATCATCAGAAAGAGGAATACTGGAGTACTTAGGGAGGAACTGGCTTGACTGGTAACATAAAATTTACAAAAAAGGAGGAAAAAAAAAAGGCAAAACGGAGTGGAAAAAGGGGTTGAACTGGCACCCCGGGGGGTCGATTTCTTGGATGTAATATAAGAAGAGCACCAGGAAATCTGAAGCTACAGTATGGAGGACACAGGAAGCCGGCCGCCTTGGCCTTCTCGTCTCCATCGCTCCTCCGGCCGCCGATACATCTGCAATGCTGTTGCAGCCAGGCGAAGCTGAGCGTGAGGGAAGGGGGGGGGAAGCTAAGGAGGGAAGAGGAGGAGGGATAAAGGAGGATGAAAGGCCCTGCTGCTGCTGGGGGTAGGGGGTTCGGAGGGGAGAGCTGGTGATTGGTGTGTGCAGTCTGTCAATTCTTTTAATTTCTATAAGTCTGTGAAAAGAAATCGACAAAAAGAGACAGAGGAGACCGGGGGAGCGGGTGGGGGGGGGAATTGGAAGAATCCTAGAGTGGGTGTGCGTCATAGGTTCATCCGTAGATGCTCGGGCCGCTTGGAGTTCATGGGGTAGGCCTGCTTCTTGAACGGGCCCGGCACGCCGGCCGGCTGCCTGATGGGGAGCGGCGCCGACGCCTCCAGGATGTAGCTGCTGCTCATGTCCATCTGCTCCACCGCCGACACCTCCATGGGCTGCTCCCCCGTCTGCACGGCCGGGAAGCCTCGCAGCGCGGTGCCCCGGGGCCAACAGTCCCCGCCGGCAAACTTGATGGGGCTTCGTCGGGAAGAACGTGAAAATATGAGAATAAAATTAGCCCAAGCATAAATCGCACTTTTCTTCATAGTTTGGTCGGTGGTGCGGCTTATACTCGGATATAATGTACATGTGAAGCCATTAAAATATGTCAAGTCAAGTCAAGTCAATTCAATTTGTTAACAGTCAAGGTCTATGTAATTCAACATGTTCATTATTATCACACTGACCACACGATGGCGTCACGCACCATTATCTGCTACTCCCGGACTACTAGAATTTCAACATTACAGTAATTTAAGCTCCACTTCCTCTTCTGCCTCTTCCTCGTCTACTCCCAGGGCTCCATGGTAACCAGGGTTAGCGGCACAGGCTAGCACAGGGGTCGGCAACCCAAAATGTTGAAAGAGCCATATTGGACCAAAAAAGTAAAAAACAAACCTGTCTGGTGCCACAAAAAAGTTTAACAGCCTTATATAAGCCCTATTAATGAATAAACTATTTATTCTTATTTTTAAAACATTGGAAAACGTTAATCTTTTCGTCATATTTTTCCTCCCAGAAGAACCATATTAGAAGAAAAAAATTAAATTTTTCTCATTTTTATTTACTATTTATTTTATTTGATCTATTTATTATTTATTTTATTTTTATCTATTATTTTCTTTTGTCACACATTTTTGAAAATGCTCCAGGGAGCCACTAGGGCGGCGCTAAAGAGCCGCATGCGGCTCCAGAGCCGCAGGTTGCCGACCCCTGGGCTGGCGACACAGGCTAGCGTGCTACATCTACTTCTGAGGCGCCTCACCTACTTCCGAGGTTACCCGGGATAGCGTAGCAGGTGCTACGCTAAGCGACACCGGGGATGAAGAATTCAATGGATTTAGTGATTTGGAGTGAGATTGAGGGTTTGTTTAACCTGTTAGCTTGTGTTTTATCTGAATACTTATTATGTTTACATGCCAGACATGTATTCAGAAGGTTGCCTATACTTCATGTGGCTGAATAACCATTAATGTGCTACGCTAGCGGGATGAGCTTCAGTGCATCTTTGAGCGGGATTGGACCATCAACCCTCGGACGACCTCTCTTCCTCCTGGGCCACTTTGTCACTCTTCCCGCATGTGTGCCAGAACATGTTTGGTTCTCTTTAGGTAACGCCCGCACGGCCCTCTCGCTGAACCCAAACACCCTGCGGTGACCTGAGGCGAAGCCCCGAGGTGCCTCACTGGCGGGAAAAGATGCTTTTATGTGTACGTTTTTAATGACTTGCACGTTTCTGATCGCAGCCACACATAAAAAAAACAAGCATTGTGGAGACTAAAGTACAGGACATAAACGTAAAACTCGACTTTGTTTGCTTAATTTACTGTCAGAGGCCGAGAACAATGCTGGAAGCTTTTACCGAAACTTTTCCAGTCACACTTAGTTTTTGTGGGGGGCGGGGGCGGAGGGAGGGTTGCAGCTTCTTATGGAAACAACCTGTAAGTCATCAATATAATCTGTCTGCGACCGCAGACGAGCGTGGTGCCGTTACCTCACAGGTGTTCTCGGGCTCCCGGGGAACTTCCGCGGCGACCGGACCTTTGGTTCAAACGAGAACTTCTCCTTGACGTTCTCGAGCACGGATGGGGCCACATATGTGAAACCCTGCGGAGGCAGGACGGGGACAAAAGAGACAAGACGCGCTTCAAAACGTGGGCAAAACAAAAACAAATTGTCGAAAAAAAAAAAAAAAAAAACCCAACCACACACACATACATCCCCACAGCTGATGGAGGGGGGGGAGGCAACGCTACGCTGACTAAACTGTATCGTGCGATGGCGGCGGAACAGCCGGCGAGGCTTCCAGGAAGAGCAGGAGGACCAAACCAGATGGGACGCATTAAGATATTCTGGTAAGACCTACTTGTTGAACAGGAAATAAAAACATTGTGTCCACAGCGTGGCTATGATTGCATGTTTGGGTGTGACAGTTCCAAGTTAAGTGCTCCATTAAAACGTCCGACTTCCCTTAAACGTCTAAATATCCATCTCGAAAAGAACACGGGGGGAGAAAAAAAAACGTCGGGCCTGCGCCGATCTGCTGGAGCGTCGACTTTTTATTTCATTATCGGGAGGTATTGCTTCACACCCGGTATGACTGAGGCGCTAATAGCGGTGTGTTAGCTGTTTGCCTCCAAATTAGTAGACGCCGTTCAAAGTGGCGCGCCCGCACCGCACAGCGGCTTCTCCCGTTTAATGGCCGACTGCCGCGTTTACGGCGGGGCCGGCTGGGCTGAG
>OMPJ01029611.1:0-10257 GCA_900312935.1 Carapus acus
TGAGTGAGTGAGTGAGTGTTTCATCACAAAGCATGTGCATTAAGTTTGCCCCTGATTGCCAAAATGGTGCCATTGAGATATAGATGTATAGATATTTTTTCCTCTCCCTCAAGGTGTCCATTATAAACCTATAATCATATGTAATCGAAGTTTATTGAGGGAAAAAAAAAAACGAAAGAAAAAAAAGACACAAATTACCCCTTGCTCCGCTGTTTTCTTCATCGCCATCCACGGGTGTATGGCGGATGAACGCGGGCGGGCGGGCGCGTTCGGAGAAGACAGTTTGCTTAATGAGGCAGCATCTGTTGTATTCTCTACTGCGACGAAACACCAATCAAAGATGATTATGATGTTGACAAAGTTACCCAGCAGATAGCTCTTAGCACACCTCTGCAGGAGCCCAGCGTCTTCAACCAATCTGCAAGAAAACGTGATCACCGGCTTGATTTCAACACAAATAAACATGACTTATGAGCTGTGGCGCTTATTAATGGCTCTAAAATGCCTGAATTACATGGTTAGATAAATGAATTATCGCGAAATTATGGATAGATGGAGCTGGCGAAGCAGAGCAGACCGCATTTGGACTCCGGAAGGTACCCCTTTTTTTTCCTCCTCGTTTGCATAAACCGAACATCATCAGACTGTCATTACGAGAACTTCTGAAACTGGGGAACACAAATGATTTCCCTGTAATCTGCAAAGTTCCTTGTCAACTGATTAGTTAGTTTTCCCTGTGATTCTGCCCTCAATCAATCATGTGTATTTCAATCAAAGCTCAGCACAATGTCACGTCATTGGTGACCTACTATACAGGTTCCATGACCATGTAAACCATAATAAATAAATGTGAAAAAGTTCAAGTTTGCCACGGGACAAATGTAAATTTCAACCTTTAGCTTGTGTTTTCATCGTCCTGGCAGCCGTCTGTGAGTTTTGAAATGTTTCTGCTGAAGGTCTCAAGCTCTCACCACACCAGGACAAAGCCCTGGTTGTTATGGAGCAGACAAACATATGCACATTAAGTAAATCAGTAATATCGCAGCTAAGGGTCAGCTTCCGTCCGCATTAAGCTCACGCATGCCGACTAATTCCTTGAACACATATCGTTGAGGGATTGTTGGTTTATAATTCAGTCATCGAGGAAAAGTCTGTTTATGGCAGTCTTTGCGCCAGGAGCTTTTACCCGCAGAAATGATAATCTTGACCTTAAGCTGGTGGTATTTTTGTATTTTCATGATGGCTGTTGCAAACAAGTGCCCATTTAAAAGGCTGAAAAAAACAAGAGAGCATCGCTTGAGGATATCTTGTGAATTTCCACTTATGCTCATTTATTTATTCATCATCCACAGCTACTGTTCAGATGCAACTACAAACATACAGGCCCTCTCCCTCAGAGATAAGGAATGGAAATTAAGAGCAGCAACACTTAAGTTTCAATTGTACGTAAACATAACTCAAACATCGATTTGAGGAATTCGAACCAAACAGAAGCTCTTTGCCGATTGATTTTACTCATTGCTTTGTTTTGCTTGTCCACAGTGAGCAGTCATTTCCAGCAAATAATCCTTAATGCACTGATGCACTACACACAGTCTGCCCAGCATGAAATAAGTGAAACACGATGTGAGCCAGAAGCTGCTGGGGTTCAGAGAAAAAAGTCAAGCATCCAGCAGTGAAATGCTGTGATTCAAAAGTTAGTGGAGATAAAAGAGAGAGAGCAAACGAAAGACTGAATATGAGGGCGAAACACAACCGCAGCGCAACACTGATGAGCCTGTGAGGCTACTGCGGGTGTGTTGGTGTTGGCTCATCACGCTGAGGGCAGCTCTGACTTCAAATCTGCTTTTGTGTCACTGCGGCAGCGGCAGTCACTGACGATGAATTGATAACTTCAAATCACATGCAGAGGATGAAAGAGATGAAGTGAAGAAAACAAACCGTCAGTTGCTTGTAGCGATTGATACCCTGCATAGATCAATTAAATTGTGACTTTTTTGTTAATTCTTATCTTATATTACCTCATCTTATCTTGTTTTGTCTAGTCTAAACTTATCTTACGGCGTTTATTAACACTTCATTGATTTGTTTTGTTGATTAGCTTTTTTTTGTTTTGCATCCTCCTCTCCATCCCTTGCACAGCATTCATTTTCTTTCCCGATCACCACTTTTCCCATGCTGTTGTTCTTCTATCTGCCAATGTCGAAGTGTCCCCGAGCAAGACACCGAATCCCCCTCACTGCTCCCCAGGCACCTCGCTGGGCAACCCTACTGCTCCTCAAATAATGAGGATGGGTCAAATGCAGAGAAATGCGATTAATAAAGTATGTCAGAATCTGTACCAAAAGAAAGGCAAAAAAAGAAAAATCCAAAGTTACGTTGTCCTTCCACCAGTAGTTGCGTGGGCACTGTTCGTGATTGTCTTTGAACTGATTGTACCAAAGGCTTCTTCCTTTACCCGTGAACTTCTTTCTTTTCCCTGTCAGTTGCGGGTTTGTAAAACCACATGATACACTGTATGTGATACCGAGCAGCTGAAATAATTGATTTGATTTGACAGCAGAAGGAAATAACATACAGGCATCTCTTCACCATACCCTTGCTGAGAAAGAGTAAACATTTTTTCATTGTCTAACTAAGAATAGTACATCACAGCAACACCCAGAAACAGTTGATAGTGATTATCTCCATTGGCTCCAACTGATTGCAACAGTTTCTCCTTTTTACTTTTGCTGGAACAATGCACAGACACCTGATGCTGCGAGATACAATGTTCTTGCCAAATGGATTCACAATGTGATTCCACCTCAAGTCGTGTTTAGTAGAAATCCAGACAACAGGGAACTATTCGCCAGGTAATGCCAGCTCTGATTGTAAATATGAAATCCAAACTTTGCCACGTGCCCTGGGGTGGGTTTTCGAACCAGACATGCAGCAGTGGCCCAACACACAAGGTTGTTTATAATCATAAAATGGATAAACCTTGTGCATAAAATACAGTTCAAAGACAAACATTTAAAAGCGTAATCACTTCATTATCGCTACATAGAAAAAAAAAAGAAATTTCCTTTCCTTAACATAAAAATGGAAGCATGATGGACCCTGTTTCTGCTACAAATATTGCAAAAAATTCACTTAACAGAATCCTCCTGGATGAAGGAACCACGACGAGAGAACCGACCCCGATTCCCCAGCCCGCGGTCACATATTTGCGTTGACAACAACGCGGATTGCTTTGGTCACGGCAGTTAGTTCATCTTATGAAGTTTATCTCAGCCCTCTTTTACACTTAAAGATAAGCGATTAGCAATTAATGGGTTTCCAGTAGGAGCCACGCATGTCTCGAATAAATTCATTAATCTCCCTCCCTCGCCCTCCCTCTATTTGTCGTTGCCATCCATTATTCATGTGATTTTTCTGCATTAGTGCGCTCCAGTTCAAACTGACTCCGTTGGAACTGTAAACACATCCACGTTATCTGCTCACGTATCTACTTAGTCTCATTTTCGCTATGGCGTTGTGCGAACAAGAAACACATTAGTTTCTTGCAGCAGCAATGCCAGTTTGCGTGTATTATTTTTTTTCCCCTACACTACATACCTGCAGCATAAACCACACACTTGAGCTATCCTCTTACAAAACACTTAAAGAGAGATGCTACTGCCCACAACCTTTCTCTGGCGTCATCATTGGAAATTATATTGTAAAAAAACACAATACTGGTCTCAAGTTTTAGAACAACCATTTTTTTCAGTTAGTTGTTGAAAATGTAAAGCAGCTCATGTCGAATGAAAAGCTTGAAATGGTGGAAAGGTAAGTGGTGAACTGCAAAAAAAGAAAAATTTAACCCAAAAGTGTGTTTAGCCATTATTTCTGCCAAAGGTGGTGCCTTTGATGAGTCAAGTTTTGATAACATTTTGGCTTCTAAACCAATTCCATGATTTCTTTTTTATTTTCAATCGCTTATTTGCTCCAAGATTTAATCTCATAGTATACAGTACTTAGACATTAAACTGCACCATTTTCAGTTAAATGTTGAGACATCGTAAAACTTTTGACCAGTAGTGTATATGGACGAATAAATCAAAATTGATAGACAAATGAATGGCAAATAAAAAATGATTTGTGAAAGCTATTCTCCCGCAATATTGTGTCTAATCAGAAAAAAGTAAAAAGCTAAATCATGTTTCTATCTATATAAAAGACAGGGGCTGTAATTTCTTACGTACAAATGTGAAACTTGGTTTCCTGTGCGACATTTGCAACTGGGCCTCAAAACGGTTTGAAAACTTCAAATCTGCCCCGGTGACGTGCAAAGGGAGGACAGGTCAGCGTTTTCCAAACACTGCTTTCACATCATCGTTTCACGGTCGCTCATTTCAAAGCGCTGCCGCCTGAAGGAACACATTCGCAGCCGGCAAATTGTTTTGGAGGGCCGCTCTTTTCACCAGCTTAGTTTAGAATCCTCACCAATTCTCCCGCCACGCACAGTCGAGAATGAGAATGGCTGCTTGGAAGTGGGTACATCCAGGAAACAATAGAAATGATAGTGCAGCGCTTCTGGAAGAAATGATATTACCAAAAAGAAAAAGAAAACCCACTATGTTTTGACGCTCGCTTCTTTGATGTTGCCGGCTGCTCAACTGAAATTCGATGACACCACGTGAAGCTCTTAGCAGCGCTCGTGCGTGAGGAGACATTGGGGTCTGACAGTTGCACCGCATATCTGATTCACTCTCATTGTTCATCATCAGCTCATTGCACATCATGAGTTTCATGAACTCGTTGACCTGTGCAGGAGACATGATGCTGATGGTTTAGCAATTGTAGCCAACGGTTGTGAGGGGATCCGATTGCTTGGTTGGACCAACCGTAAAAGTTTGGGTATAAATAAATAAAGATTAAAGACAATGCCAAACTAGAGTTGCGCCACATCAGTTTGTGTGGCCATGTGTGTATGTCTGATGCCCAACGAGAAGCACCTGACCAAAGGACCTGTGTTATCACACTCACTGACGAAGGAACTAACTTCCAGCAATTGAACTGTTGAACACACTCATCACCACACTGGGAATGAGGACAGGACGACATTCCTCATGTTTGTGATGTACCTGTTTCACAATGAAGGGGAAACTATTGTCTTAACATTCTTTCTTTTCAAAGATATATTTTGACCAAAATTTGATGAAGATTTGACCTGCTTGAATTTAGAAATATCACAAAACATCCAGGTGCAAAGCTCACCATTCAGTATTCTAATGATATACTTTTTTTAAATGTGGTTTGCAATAAGATGTTTTTGGACAATACTTGAGATAAAAAAACAAAGATAAAAAGACAAAAAAAATTCTACTTTCTTTTTTTTTCCTTTGTATTTTGGCAGCTGTTAAAACAATAGATGGGAAATCATACATTTGGTCAACAGCACGATTGACATGCTTACTCCACAGAGAATTGTGCTGCTGCAGTAACCGTGGGGTAATTTGAGAGGAGCATATCACCGATTTCTAAAAAAACAGAGGCCCTGACTGCCCTGCTCTTCCCTCAGATGGAGGTCATGCCACCTATGCAGTTGCTGAGGTTAGAAAGTGCATCTCACCACCATAAGATAAGTGGATCTGTCTCCAACACAACACTTCCCAAAGATTCAAGGCAGAAAAATATTTCCAATCAAACTCCAATTTCGTTTAAACAATGTTGACATCTGAGATTGGGGCTCCTAACAGCTTAGATCATTTGTCCGTAATGGGCAGAAACAACGAGAGAGAAAAGCTTTTAGGTTTGATCGATGGTGACGTGAATTTCTTAAGGATATTAGGAATAAATTTCGAGTTCTTGACTTCTTTTTTTGACTTTGACTTTGACTGATGTTTTTGGTTTTAATTGAGTAGTTTGCGTCGAATATTCTATTCAACAAATTTTAACAATTGACATCTTAATGAGTGGGCAGAGAGTGAAAATGAATGATAGGTGGTGAACTACTTGGTCAACTTTTATAACAAGAGGACCATATTTGGTTACATATTTGCAAATCTTCAACCTGAAGACCTGCCTGAGAGAAAGCATGACTAATATCACAACATTTCATATTTTATAATTTGTGGAGAAACCCACAAACCTGTGCAAATCAACAACACTTCATTAGTCGGAAGGGAGCAGCTAGAACAACATAACATCTGATAAGGACCTCACCTGGTTTGTGACCATAAATTAATTAAAAAGGTTTTGGAAACTGGACAGAACAGTCAAAGAATTTAACAAATGTGCCAAATTTGCTGAATATTGTCCATGTGTCATGCACAAGAGTGTATGTCTGTGTGAAAACACACACTTGTTTTGCACAAGACAGGATTAGCCTCAGTGCTACCTACAAATTAGTTGATACTTATTCATTTTCTCCTTCTTTTGGCTGCTCCCTGTAGGATTATTTGCTTCCACCTGCCACTATCTTTTGTATCCTCAGGTGAACACCAACCAACCTCATGTTTTAGCTCACCACACTCTTGTAGCTTCTCTGCGGTGTTCCTCTTTTCTTCTTCCTGGCAGCTCCATTTCCAAAATCCCCTGTCCAAAGTACCCGCTGTCTTTCTCTGTACATGTCCTAACCATCCCAAGCTTGCCTCTCTGACCTTATTTCCAAACTGCTCCTGCTTTGTTGTTTCTCTCATGTATGTCTTGCCAATCCTGCCTAACCTTGTTACTCCCTATAAAAACCTCAGTATCTCCATCCCAGCTGCCTCCAGTTCAGCCTTTTGGACAGGGAGACTGTTCAAAAAACAGACAAATAGGGGACAAAATATATAAACAATCAAAAGGGGAAGACAGAAAGGGTAGGAGAGCCAACAAATTGCACATAATGTTGGTAGCATGGATAATGATAAATGCTAGTCAAAGTACAGTACATGAATACTACAGTGGCATTTTTCCCTCAGCTGGGCGCTATGCTGCCCTCCCAGCAACTCCCTGCTTTTCAATTTACTGGATCAGTAGATCAATGAATCGATAAAGTACCCACCTACCTACCTATCTACCCTACCTACTGCTTGTGGAAGTAAGTGCATAAATTGTTTGTACATGAAATGAGGATTACAAATGGGGTTAAGAACAAGAGACAGAGAGAGAAAGACAGCAGAAACAGGGAGGAAACAATTTAAAGGTCATTGTCGCAATGAGGCCTACTAAGGACGGTGAATCACAGAGCCTGACCCGGCATAGAACCAAGGCAATTAAAGCTAACCACAAACAAGGTAGTTGACATGGCACAGCAGTGGAGCTGATCCAACAAGTCCCTCGCAGCACAGAGTAAACAAGAGACTAAAGGAAAGGCTGCGGCCACTGGCACCGCAGGGTGGGGGTGGTGGAGGTGGTGGTGGAGGGTGGAGTGGATGAGACTGGGGGAAGGGGAGAGGAGGTTATGCAAATGCCGGTGGCCTCAAAAAGAACACAGTCAATGGAGTTCGTCCATGCCGACGGGAGCAGAAAGTTAACGACAAAAACAAGCGGCTGCGGCCTTGCTGCCACTCTCCGTTTCTTCACCCTGTCTCACCCTCCTGCCGCAAAGGCACCGAGAGACGCAGAGTGAGTAAACATACAGCCTGACGCGTTCCTGGCTGATTCTTGAACACTGACCTGTATAAAAGGAATAATTTGTAATACACTCTTGAAAAATAAATGAAAAAAATTAAAAGTAGATTGCCGTCTTTTTCTGTACCAGGCAATCACGATGCCGAATGACGTCTCTGATTGGGTATTATTATACGACTCAGGAAGCTGTTGTCCACATGGTTCCACCATTCGGCACCTCACCGATTATGCAGGGCAATTAAGTCAAAAACGTGGAGTAAGACGTATAGAGGGCGTCTTTGCTGAATACACGCGGCTCGATGCTTAATCACTGTATGATGAGGAACCCAGCAGGTGAGAGAGTGTGAGGAGAATGCTTACTCTGCAAGCCACCGCTTCTCTGCCCCCCGTGTGAGTTGGCGTTAAAGTCACATAATCTGTGGCATTCACTTGGAGAGCCCTCATGCTGATTTATGTTAATTTTAATGTTTGTTTCACTTCCTTTTATTTTTTTATTCTTTTATCTATTTTTGAGAGAGAGAGAGAGGGAGAGAGAGAGGGATGCTGCTATTCGCATATTGATTTTTCATCATCAATCCAGCCTTTATACCCAGTATATTATTTACATTTTCATCACTATTTTGCAAATTTCAGGGAATATTCTATACTTTAAATGAAGGCAACTCGTCCGCAAAACGCACCGCGTCGTGATCGACCCGTGTTCTGTTCAACTTAGCAACCTCGTTATCTTGTGCCGATGGTGGGGCTGCCCTCCAAGGGAGTGCTGGGGTGGAGGGTATATGTGGGTATATTTTCATGCCATTCTGGTGGGAGAGACTTGGCCTGGTTTTCAAAGCCTGGTGCCAGATGGTGGGAGCAACTTGCGAGGCAAAGGAGGGGGAAAAAAAAGAAAACAAGCTTGACTCTATAATGCCAAGACCAGATGAGAAGATGTAACCCAAATCTCACACACACTCGCACACACAGGCACACACACAAACACGCACGCACACAGCCCGACACACATAAAAACTTCATCATCCCGATCGCCATTTCAAAACACAGCTTTAAGTGATGGTCTTTTGCCATTACCTCAGATATGCTCTCCCGTGCTATTGTTTGAGCAGGAAGAGAAGCGTCTCCTCACATCACTTGAACAATGAGAGATTTACACAGACACCGCATTTGCAAGTACAATGGATATGCGTTTTTCCGCATATCCCTAAATTCCACGTCTCATCTGTCTCTGCAGTCAGATAATAAAAGTGTTGTCCTTTGTCTGGATATTATTCTTTCCAACGAGGCGCTATTGTAGTGTAATTACACGTTATGGTTCTAGCGTTGCATAACTACTTCTCTGTAGTGGGCGTTGGGGGGAAAAAAGAAAGAAGAAAACACTCAATGTGTAGTAGTGTCCTTGATCTCTGGTAATCATTTGCTGGGTAAGTCGGGCCTTGATAAATGATGAACGTTATTTTCCAAGGCCTTTGTGCTGGAATGGTCCCAGACAGCAGGGCTGCTGACTTACAACCTCTGTAACTTTTACTGTTTGTCAAAAATTTACGGTGCATCTACAGAAGAGCTGGTGGGGATGGCGAAGGGTTTAGTGTAGCTTTTGCATCATTGAAAGTGCACAGACTGCCAGGCTGGAATCCCAAACTTGGTTATCCTTCAACTTTCTTTTCTCAGCCGTAGCAACAGTCATTTGGCATGTCAGAGGTTTTGTTTTTCTTTCTGTTTTTTCAGTGTTCTGTATTGGACATGCTGTAACTATGCATATAGATGTTGAAGTATGGCTGGTCTGCTAATGCTACAACACGGAGGACACAGTACTGGACGGAATCGCCATCAGGGGACTGAGGGACTGCATTGTAAACAAAAACTGTGAGTGGTGTGTGGGTTTTATTTAATACCCCACGATTCTTGTGAGTATCGATTGTTCTCCCATGTGTTCATGTCCTTGTGGCCTCTTGCTGAAGTAAACACAGTTCACAACATTGCAAAAGTCCACATCTTGGGCAAAAATTGGGACAGCTTGCTGTGTGTTGCACATTTTTGTCTCACCTCTTTAATCAGCCAGCTTTTGACTCTGACATCAACATCACAAATCATCTCCATACTTCCATACAATGTTACATCAATTTACAACAGTTCATACTAGTGAAGCTATGGACCAGTCATTGTTTGAAGGTTGTTTATCGGCTTAAGCCTAAAACTGAGCGCAGTTACAGCGGCCACACCTGTCAAAATTACTTAATGTTACTTTAATTACAAAATAAGATCAATAAACAGTGATTCAGACTTCACATTTTAGTACCTCAGTATGGCTGGGAAGTGAGACGGACTTCATTTTGCAGGAGATTGTATATTATGAACACCCGAATGTCACCGAATAGAAAAAAGACACAACAACAAATAAAACATTCAAGCCGCTGTGACATTAAGTCACAGCTCGAGTCTATTCACAGGTCATGACATTTTCCAAATTTCATCACAGAAGGTGCATTATGTTGAAAGCACCTTGAGGGAAGTCCTGCTGTGTTGTATTGTTTTGCGTTGCGTTGTATTGTGTTGTGCCAGCAGATGGATAGGCAGCTTGGCACCTATTTGGGGCGGGCATACAAAAACAAGTAAGGTCAGGGTGCCCAGGCACACACATCACACTGACATATCCTCTACGAAGTCAGATGATCC
>OMPJ01029611.1:10277-23915 GCA_900312935.1 Carapus acus
CTCTGTGTGTGTGTGTGTGTGTGTGTGTGTGTGTGTGTGTGTGTGTGTGTGTGTGTGTGTGTGTGTGTGTGTGTGTGTGTGTGTGTGTCTCAGACTGTAATGCGGGAAACACGGGGACAGACACTCCCTAGGTAATTCCAGTGGTTGTGTGTAAAACAACAACAAATGAACACATATAAGACACATAATCGCACACAAGGATAATGTTTTCCTATCCAGAGAGTTGGCCAATTTGGTTAGGGGTTTGTCACACTACTGTTATCCTTGGGCAGGGATTTTTGTGTGCATGTGAGTATGTGTTGCCACGTTTATATACTTAATCGTTAAAATGTATGCAGGAGTGTTATCATATTCCTACTGGAGTTCTATTTGTGTGATTCATAATTAGAAACCTATCATTCTGCTGTGAATGTCAGAAGCGAATATATTAGATGCAGAGAGTGATTCATATTTCAGCTTTTTGACTCCAACATTGTGAATTATGGTTCTGGTTGGGGGCAAAAAAGAAAAAAAAAAAGAATGCTGACGCTGCCTTGTTGATTACGAGCACATAAAGAGGTTGTATGAAAAGCATGTTAATGGATTTATTACACTGTGCTACAGAGAAACTGACACTAAACTAGCCGTCCGCAGTGCATTTGAGAGACTGCTGACGCGGCAATGTTGTCAGTCTTCTGTCTGACAGAAAACATTTTGAGGACTTTGACAGCGGATGTGAGACTGTGTGGCTACATGCTGCGTGGCTGTGGCGGTGGAGAGGGAGGATAACGGCGAGCTGGGAGATCATGTAGAGACGCTTCACCAAGTCTGCATTGTTGTCTTAGGTTACGCCACTACATCGTAAACAGAGGAGAGTTGGCGATAGCTCTCTGATCGCCGATTTAAACGAGCGGTACATCAGAAGCATTGCAAATCCTTGAAGTCTCTCGACAGTGTGTCAGTTTGATTTAGGTTTTGTCACCTCTGACTGTTTCTGAGTTGATTTTGCTTGTTAGGTCAAGTGAAATCCAAAGTCAGGCGCACGGGGTGTTAGAAATACTGCTACCCTGCATAATTTAGTGATGAGTTTGTTGAAGTTGGGACATTGATTTGTTCTTTGTTAAAAGGTTGAGGTTGCATCCTAAACTGAAATGTGATATAAGTAATGACATAATTCAGCACACATTTTGTGCCGTTCTGCACCGAAATGAGCAACTTTTTCCCAGGTCTTCTGATCACTGTACATAAAAAACCCAACTGCAGGGTCAAAGAGGAGGGACAGTACAGTGTTTGGGATTTTCGATCCCGGCTGCCATCTTTGATCAGCATTTTTTTCAAAAAAATGACGCTGTAACTGCCCTGTAGCTGTTAGCAAGCGTGGCCCCTGCACAATCATTACTTGGCAAAAGGTCAATGATTCATCCTCGATCACCCAGATCAAAATCAAAATCAAGAAATGAGTGTTTCGGCTAGTTATGCCAACAATATTGTGATTTTCAATTACACGTAATGTGATAATACAATGTGATACATCAACAGGAAAAGTACCATGTTTTTTGTTTTTCTCTTCTTTTCTTTTAACATAATCCTCAAAATCATAGAAATTTTCCCCACATATACAAAGTTGAAAAGATCTATGAAAGGGATAAACTTCGACCAAAACATTCTGTAGGCCCACAAAACTATCCGTGACAAGGTAGAATGGGCTGTTTCGGCCAGCATTTATTATTCCCTTTATCCCTTATCCACCCTCTGTTTCACACTCTTTCCAAGCCATTAAATGAGTGGGTATTTTTGCTGGCATTAAATGAATTATGCCCATTATTCTGCCTGACACACTAAGCACTGGGCACGCCTGGGCCCGATTTAACATTGTTCTAATTCCTCTCGCTATTATTTCAATAAAACATTCATCAGAATATCCAACCAGTTTGAAGACGCTTCATCTGGGGGGAAAAGTAAACACTTGTTACGCCAAGATGTGTGAATTGGCGCAAACGTTGGCGTTAATTGCGGGAGTGGCGGTCTCGAAGAGACGATTTTGACTTGCCCAATGACGCCACTCGAAGATACGAGTCCACACAATGCACACAACTGCAGTAGCATGAACACATGTCGATAAAAAGACAATGGCGGTCATCCATCCCCATGATGGTTTCAACGACCGACGCCCATAATGTGCGCCCAGGGTGTCCGCGCGTCCATCCGTTCCTTCTCCCTTACGATGCAGACCTCACCCAGACGCTCTATTCTTGACTGTTAGAGCTGTAAAACTTTCTGGATAGAGGCAATCTGGCTTTTCACAATCAGCCTATTGGTTTTCTTCTCATTGTTTCTCTGTTATAGATCCCTGCAGGCAGAACATTGATATACTATAATTTCTATGTCTTTATTTTCTGTATTTGGCTGAGAGCTTCTTTTATTTTTATTTTTTTATTAATTTTTTTTTTTGTAAAAAGGTACAAGACAGGCACAAACTACGGCCGTACGACGTAACTGCCACACAGTTTTCTTTATTAGGAGACAAACTGCATCGACTGCAGTTTGCATTCATACATTGAGTGTCTTAAAAAGTTTGGTTGCTGTAGCAACATGTTCACCAGATCTGTCTGTCTGTCTGTCACATCTGAGCTTTAGGATAAAGATGTGGATAAACTAATAAGGAGCCATTCAGTGCATCTGCATCTCAGACTATCAGCAGTTATTTTCGGTATTGCACACCACTTCATCCTCTCACTGTGAAAAGTCCGCCGTGCTTCAGCAGGTGTATTTATCACGCATGCTAATTTAGCGGGGAAACACCCATTTTGTTTCACCAACTCTGAGCTATTAATTAAAATGGCTTCCAGAGTGATTTGTTAGCTCGGCCTATGGAAGAGCAGCCATGATGAATACTTATGTCCACAGCTAATCAGATTAGAAGGATGTAAAAATGAATTCTTATTAAAAGTGTGACTGCCCCAAAAAAGTTTCGTGAAACCTTGCAGGTGTATAGATTTGCTGCTCTTGCTCATAACTGAAGAATACATTTAGTACTTAGAGAAATGGTGAGGGCAACACAAACGGACCTCTTTTTTTGTCTGTTTGTTTTTTCAGCGCAGTCTGAAATCCCATTCTGACGGTAAGTCGATCACAGACGAACACGAGGTAAATGCTGCATTAACTTGAAATATTTATTGATTTTATTGCCGTCTCAAACAGCAACAAAGGGAGTTATAGTGCCATTATCTGTAGTAGATTCATGTGATTGATGATGTTGTCAACTTTATCACTTTATCAGACTTGGCTTATCTGGAAACAACTATAGATAAAAGTCAAAAACAAACCAACAGCAAAACAAGTCAAGTGTGTTTTCATAGTCATTACATGTAATTGTATTTGTATGTGTATATTTTGGTAGGAATACAGGAGTCTGTATTTTGTCAGTCGCAGCTTAAGTATTTGTATGGCCTAGAGATGCAATTAAGTTGCATTCTGCACTGGAGGACAAAGTCTTTTCGTCCTTTGCACAGCTTTTAGGGTGCTACTAACGCACCAAATCTGGAGGACGCGCTCCCAAACCAACATGCACTGTACATAAACACAAGGCATACAGATGAACGGCTCTAATTTGGGAAAATCTCTTCTTTTCCATCTTTTTCTTTATGATGAAAGATTGACTGTCACATCAAAATGGCACCCCTTTAGTTAAAATTTGTTGTACAAGTTTAGTGTTCTTCAC
Organism: Carapus acus; assembly: GCA_900312935.1. Classification (NCBI taxonomy): domain Eukaryota; kingdom Metazoa; phylum Chordata; class Actinopteri; order Ophidiiformes; family Carapidae; genus Carapus; species Carapus acus. The sequence continues at coordinate 13,978 of OMPJ01029611.1, forward strand.
TGTTGTATTTTTGTAACCAGCAGGCATCAATTTTGATATTTTAGAGTAGAAAAAGGAACTGACATGTACACAAAAATAGGAATTTAAATAACTTGCAATAGCACTGTGAGACATGCCGTTCAATTTATGAAAAGCAGAAGTAGCATAATCCACGCTTAAAATGTATATGCCTGACACGGTTTATGTCTCTTGTCATGTCTATTTTTAATCTCATGTGATTGAATTTCTTTGTTCTATCATCTTTCATGTCTTTGAATATATGAAAGTGTGTCAACGTGATGTCAGAAAAAGTTTTGTACTTTGAAGTGCCTAGAAATACTATTTGCAGGATAAAAATCACATTATCATATCATTTTCAGTTTCTATTGTGAATTTGAAAACACAAAAATAACTTAATGAGATATTTTTACTAAATTTACTTTGAGAGGAGATATTTTTTTGTCGAACATTAATCGACTCACAGTCACCTCGACAGATAAAAAAGGCATCCAACAAAACCAGATGTGCTATGTGAGGGAGGTTTCCAATAGATACAACCACCTGTTTGCACTCGCATAAGTTGCTTCTTCACTCTCGTCTTCCCAGTTTTCAAGCCTATTTTTGCTGCCACTATGTCCTCCTCAGCCCTTTAACATTTTCAGAAACATCCTCATGTTGCTTTTATCTCTAATGAAGAACTCCTTGGATCAAACCATTGTATTGGTCGAGGGAGCAATAAACCTCTCCTATGTTTTTTGGATTAGAAATGCCGTCATTGGCCAAGTTTGTCCACACCAACAAGGTCCTACTTCAGCGTGCTGGCACGGCATCCCATAGTATCCATCTTCACTCTTACATTTGCGTAAATAAGCATCTGTCATTTATTTCACTGGAGGTAAACGTCCCAACCATTGGAGCAACGCGTGGTGTCTGTAATTAGTAATACTAATTGAATTCAAAGAGGTAAAAACCAGTTTCCCAACAGAGTTCTGTCGCCAACATCTGAGAAAATAAAGGCACATCCACAATTTTCAAGGCAGCATCCAATTGCCCGTTTCCAAACTCTGCTTGCCATTAGTGCCTCTGAAATTGATGGTATCGACAGGACGAGGCCTTCACAGGTACGGAGAAGTAGCAACGGTCGTGGCTCTGTCTGCCAAACATCCGCACATAACTGCATTATTTCTGGCACAGTCTTAGTTGAAGACCCCCACAAAGGAAGAGACTCCACCACAAGGAGCCGCGCTCAGGAGATCAAGCATGTTTACTTCTTAAGTGTGTCTGTGTACTCTGGGAGATGAATCTAGGGATACATGTGCATTTTCAATCCGTGTATACATTTTCTCTCGCCTGTCCACGTGCCTGAGTTTGTGTATAGGTGCATTATTGTGACAGACGCGTGTCTGGATGGACATGTTGGAGTAGATTTGGCGATAGTACATCCTGGTCCTGAATATGGGTGAGATGACTCAAGGTTTGCTTTTTTTCCTTTTAATTGGATTTTTGAAGGTAGTCGTGCTGAGGTTGGGTGGCAGAAGACCAACAAAAGTGAATCAATACAATAGGAGGAAAATGAAATACAAAGAGTGTCGTGTTGGGTTGAATCATAAACTGGGGAGGAATGGAGTTTCATAAAATGCAGCCTGTGCCATTTGACCTTGTTTGACAATAGAAAAGAAAAATCAACATGGATTGTATCACCGTGGGGACTAACTTACTATATAAGTAACAAATGTAATACAAAGAAGAGGGCTCCCAAAAGTTCTGTTGTGCTGTTTTTATTGAAGTTAAAGATATCTGAAAAAGAATATCCGAAAAGGTCAGTATTTGTTTGGTGACACGTTAGGCTCAGTAGTAGTCACTATTGAGCAAATGTTTGTCCATGGGCGGATTTCTGTAAGTGTGAAAAGCAAAACATCTCTCCGGTTCCTCCGAATAAATTTTTTTCCCTTAACGTTTCAGCCTATTCTTAAAACTAATTTGGATGTATCATCTTACTAATTTGTGCAGTAGAAGATGTAGATTGTTGTTGCAATGGCCTTTATAAAGAATTGAGGTCAGGGACCAGAGTTCCATACACTATATGCAGTAAACACAAACACACACAAATGTACACAGTTTATACAGAGGTGTGAGAAGTGCTGAAGATTTGTAATTGTACTGAAATAAAAGAGAGTATCTTTCTTTGCTTTGCTGTATGTAGTTACTTGCCATTATTTGATGTAAAAAAAAAAGACAATTCCAATCCAGCAATAGCTGTTTATAATGAAGACTACATAATAATTAGGCTTTACAAGAGCAATCCTCGGAAGAATCACCACCTTTCTTTCTTTTGTTTGTCATCCCTCCGTCCTCCCTCTGCATCACCACATTGTCCAACATAGTGTCCCCACTGGAATTGAGTTCCCGGCCCATGCTGGCAGCTTCAATAATGAAGTCCACCTTCTGCTTCATGCTTCCATCTCAAAAGTATTTTTCCCTCTTCCCTTTTTCCCGACTTTCCTTCAGCGTAACCTTGAATTCCACATACAACATGTTCTCTCTGCAAATAACACAGCTTAACTTCCTCCTCCACTGCAACATGAAAAACTCTCCAATATGCGGGGATGATTATTAACCTTGATACAGTATGACTGAAATATTTGATAATAACATTACACATGAACATTCTCTAGTGGCCAGAGAAAACATACAAAAATGTTATTTCTGCAAAGAAAGAAAGAAAGAAAGAATCAGTGCTGCGACATCTTTTGAAATGTATTGTTGCAAAGTTTTGTAGCGGCTCGTCAGTGTGTCTGTAAGACATCTGCTTTAAGTCTTAAACCCAATTCAGGCCACAATTGCTATTCCTCCAAAATGATCTACTTGAGTTTGTTATTCACTACAAAGCTCATAATTCTCGGCCTGCCACCACCAGACCGCCCCATGATGCACAAAGTACCTCCTGTGGCCATCAGAGAGGCAGGCGGGATAAAGAAACTGACTCTGGACTTCTCATCCATATGCGGTCTGATTATATTCATTCTTTTTTCTACTATTTAGTTTTTCTTCTTAGTTCTTTCTTTTTTTCTCCTATTTAGTATTTCTTTACTTTCTCTGTTCCTGAGTGGGAGTGAGTGTGTCTATAATTTCTCTGTGGGATATATAAAGTATTTCTGTTTCAGATTCCAAAACCGATTAGCATGCCATTGTTTTGTTTGGTTTTTGTTGTTGTTGTTGTTTTTTCCTTTTTCCTTTCTCTCCCTAACACAAGATGCGTAACATATGAAGACATACAGAATGAATGTGAGCTTCACTTAGCAACTGCACATATTCCACTTTTTTTTGTTTTGTTTTTTCCTTTTTTTTTATCAACTTGCCTGACTTGACAGATTGCACATGATTGGGTGAAGCTTTTCATATCCGCTTTACAGTTAATGAGAGGAAATTATAATTAAGGTGCAGTCGTGCAGTGCAGTTGCACAAATAAACACAGGAGGTAGAATTAGGTGTGATTATATTACAAAAAAAAAAAAGAAAAGAAAAGAAAAAGACGTTGTGGAGAATCAGCCCCACTCTGTGTCTTTGACAGGACAATTTCACATGGATAAGGTGCAAGTTCTCCACTCACCATGGGAAAGAACCACTAATACAACCTATGCTCTCGAATTTTTGGAGCCTGAATAAAAAAGGCAGATTAAATGGTGTCACCCTTCATGACTGTGGTGGTATTTGATAACTAGGAGCTATATTTGTACAAATGGGCCATATTGGATTGGAACAAGTTAAGAAATGCAGTAGAGAAAAGAAGAAGAAGAAAAAAGAAAAACATTTCCAAGAAACCTACGACATTGAATTTTGCTGACAGATGATGCAAACAACGCAAAATACATCCGAGGAAAAATATATATATATTTTAGAAAAAAAACAATGTGAGACACGGGAACTTGGTGGGCATATATGACTTTGTGAAGCAGTCGATTAGCAGGACCTGTCATGCATACTGAACACATGATGCTGCTTGTTTGTATACATTAAGCATTACATTTAAACATCGTTCACCAGATTATAATTATTTGGACAAAAACAAGCACAATAAAAACCAGCCCAATCATGAAGAGAGCACCGCTCTCAGCAATGATATTGCTGCTACTAACTGGGAGGTCAGAATAGAACATTTTTCGTTAAATCGCTAATATTTAAGTTTTCTTTGATATGGCAGCCGTAAAGTGTTCAAATATTTGCGTTCCCCCTGCCTTTCTTTTCACTTGCATAATTAACCAAAGCACAAATGAGATGCAAACATAAAGCGGGCGTTACACTGTCAAGTCCAAGCTGAGGGTAAAATTGACTGCAAGTTGAAATTACTTGGGGTTCTGCACTTTAGAGGAACTAGAATGTTTGAGTAAAACTAAGTGGCATAGCATTTCGGCTGTAATTTGTAATGTCTGCGGAATAGTAGGCCTTTTGAAAACGGCAGCCTAAATTATGCACAATCCTCTACTCATCTTTCAACTTCATGCAGAAATGTACACACACAGACACACACACACACCACACACACGCAAAATCCATCCCTCTTTTCCAGGGCTTTTTTTTTCTCTATCTAATCTGTTTTATTGAATATGGTAATTATAATGAAAAGCCCATCTTACACTTGGTTTAATTTGTTTTTTGTGTGCTTTTTCTGCTCCCTCTTGCGCCTGTCTGTCTGTCTGTCTGTGCATGTCTGTGTGTGAGTGGGTGTTTGAACGTGTCTGTGTATGCGTCTGCATTTGTTTGTGCGCTGGAGCACACATGTGTGCGTTCGTGTGTCTATATGCTTTGTTACATGAGACAGTTTTCCGCTACTCTGACACAGTGTGTTCCAGCGGGATTTTTCTAATAGGGAAATAAGACGTGGCTGCTGATGTCATTGGGGTTTAACTGTGGCCCGAGGGAAGAGCACACACACGCACACACACCCCCTACATGCACCGCAGACAGCCCAAGACATTAAGAACATTCTTCCAGCATCAGGTCTATGGGGGTTAAGGGGATTAAACACAACATGTAACCTTGGAGACCTGCCTTTGGTCGGGTTAAAACACTTTCTCTCTGGTCGTGACTGTGGGCTTGTTTGTTGTTTGTGTTCTCCTTGTTTTGCCGATAGAATGGAAGAGCTGCTGATTACAGGGTTGCATCACCGAACGGTACAGGTAAGGACAACTTTCCTGAGACAAGTAGTGTGACAAGTAGTTCCTTAAGTCTTTGTATTGTGATATTCACTCATGCTGCAAGGTGCGATGAAATTCAATATCATGAGAAAAGGAAAATGGTTACAAGATATTATGAAAAAATAAGTCTGATACTGAAAAAAAGAAAAAAACATGAAAACACTCAAAAAGCCTATTTCCATCACACCCAGGTGCTCATCAGGACTTTTTTATCTGACTGTGTCGGGGTTTGATTTTGTGAAACAGACATTTGACCTGCACTGATATGGAAGCACGCTGTAGATTTAGAAGTTCCATTCGAGCTCAAGGAGTGCCCAATCGGTGTAGAATCTTTCATTCCCTTTTATTTTTTTTTCCATTTTGCTCCACCCTGATGTTTTGCTCACACCGGCAACCAACGAGCGTGAAGCCTGCAGACTGCGATACTTCTCCTGCCGTCCGCGTCGGCCTGTGTTGTGCACAGGTGTGCATGTTTTTGCATGTAATGTTCCAAACCATTTACAAGGCTATCCATTAGCAAAGCCCTGATTCACTTTGCCTCCACCCCAGAGACCTTGTGCTGAAAAGGCGTGTGTGTGTGCTTGCATGTGTCAGAAAAGGCAGGGGGTTGGGGGAGGGTGGGAGCAATAGATTGCATGAGCCTTCAGACTCGAAATTACACATTCGGCGGGGCTTTCTGCAAAACACAACACACTGCGCTGTGTCCAGAAGCCCCACAGCCAAGCTGCATACCACACCAAAATGTGTTTTAGCCATCTTAGAAGACGAGCCCTTGGAGAGGCCGTCTTTATTCAGTTATTGTGCACTCGCATGAGGTATGTTCTGCGTGTTTACTACCAAGCCTGAGTGTGTGTAGTTCAGTAGTTGGGTAATAAAAATAACCTGCGCTCCATCTGCACCTTTTCATTCGATCACGAAGGTCACAGTAGACTTCAACCGCTTATTAAAGCCTAGAAGCTCTGTGGGTGTTTATTTGATGGAAAGAATATGTTAGCGATGTATCCGCCTACCATTGTTCCCCCACAGCGATTGTGTGTTGTCACTTTTTTTACAGTGCGAGGATGTAAAGACACATAACACGCACGCGGGACAAAACGCTGCAAACGGGAAGCGTGTGCACGTGCGTTACACGGCGTGATTTGCTTCCAGCGCGTGCTGACAGTCTTTTCTCTTTTTTTCCCGTCTCTCAGGGCAGATCCCTCTTGTTCCCTCTCGTCTCCGCATGCTGCGCTCGATGAAAGTGCCACGGGGTGTCGCGCGGGAAAGTTCCTGCTGTGTGTGACAGTGTTAGAATTCATTTTCACTGTTCGTCTACTGTCTTGCACGCCATAGCATGTGCTCTAGATGCCATATGTGTGTTAGCGAGCGTGTGAGTGTGTGAGGATATTGACATAGATATAGAAATATTACAATAATACATGTATTCAGATATATAGATGTTGGTATAGCAATAGGTATAGATATTGATACAAATAAAAATTCATGTATGAGAATAGTTATTATTGACTGGAGAGTACCGTGCCTCCTGCAAGGTTCATTCTATTGCCCTGTAGCTAAATGTGTTGCCACCTACACGCCACCCTCCTGGTATCGACAAGCTTATTGTCCTGGTTGACATGGCGATGCATCGCACATCACGTGTCGATGTTGATGTGACTTCCCATTGTTTACTGGGATGACGTCAACGTGGCCAAGCAGCAGGGGGAATTAAGCACAGAGCAACCTGAACGTCGCAATCAGGATCCGCGGATATGCCCCCACAGAGAGCAGAGACGGAGATTCGCTCTTACCTGGAAAATGTCCTCGATTCCTCTAAGTGACACAAATAACACAATGTCACCCGTAGTTTGACCGTCTGATGTCGTGGAGGTCATTCCTGGCAAGACAGTTTTTCCCATCATTTAACAAATAGGTCGCCAATTACGCTGCGGCTCAAGTTTTACGCAGTTTGGTTTTCGCAGATGGGAAATGGACAGTGTCTCTCAGTCCAACTTTGGTGGGGTCGGTTAAAGTAAAGGAAACTCTCCTTTTTTCTGGAGCCCGTAGGGTGATAACGTCCATGTGCGCGCGTGTGTGTGTATGTATGTGTATGAGTGTGTGAGGCCTCTGTCCTCTCCTGCCCGTCTCCCCTGGCAGAAGACCCCTGTCTCGCCTGCCATTTCTCAGCCTGACAGCTGAGAGCTAGACAGCGGAACGGGAGAAGAAAGGGGGAGGGCGAGGGGGACAGAGACAGAGCCGGAATTGGGAAACGTTGAAAAGAGATGAGAGATGTAGAGGCCATGGCGATGCAGTCCCCCACTACCCTTGCTCTCCACTCTCCCCTGTCTCCACATATATGAAAAGTCACACACACACACACACACACACACACACACACCAACCACCTCCTCCCACCAATGCCCCTCTCGCCCACCCATCTTTAGAGACCCAGGTGTTCATCTTCGGAGGGGGCAGTTACATGTGGGGAGGAAAGGAGAGGGAGGGGGAGAGAAATAGACACACACACACACACACACACACACACACACACACACACACACACACACACACACACACACACACATTAACAGTGCGCACAGTAAACAGTCCAGCTCCCCTTGCAAAACTTCAAGATGTCCACAATCTTAGTCCACTTTGGATATACATTTCCAAATGAGATGCAAATTCACATTTTTATTTAATTTCTTTGTTAAGTATTTCTAAATGTGATTTTAAATATGTTTTAGAATGAGTAGATATACTACACAGAAATGATGAGATCCATTAAAATGTCCAGATTTTTCTGCTGTTGATAGTAAGATGCAGCCTCAATTGTAGACACATCAAACATTTTTAAAGGATAGGGCCTGGAATATGACATAATACTGATCAGAAAGATTTAGAACTCATAAATGTCTGAAAAATATATTTAGTAAAGCACTCCAAAGTAGAAAGAAGACATAGGACAAATTGATAGTCGATGGCATGACGCCATATGTACAGTAATGTCTAGAAGCTACTGTTGTGCATGTGGTGATCAGAGTTTTCAGTCATTTAAGCACCACCTGTGTGTGTGTGTGTGTGTTTGTATGAAGGCACGTGTGTGTTTACACGGGTCAGGGCAGAAGGCAGTGCTAAGCACCGTCTCCTGACAGGCCGGGCCGGCCTGGCACACTGCGCTCGTGCGGTCTGGCTCTGTCTCTCACACTGACCCCCTCAGACAATGTTTAACAAGATTTGATCCATCTCACTACACCTGCTGTGTGTGTGTGTGTGTGTGTGTGTGTGTGTGTGTGTGTGTGTGTGTGTGTGTGTGTGTGTGCCTGCGCCTGCGCCTGCCTCTGAGGCGTCCAGCCCTCTGCGTGCATAGATTGTTCCAATGGTCTGGGGCGGCGTGTGTGGGGGTGTAGAGGTCAGGATGGTGTTTTATGAGGACTTGCTGCAGATATGAGGCCCCCTGCTTGGTTCTCCTCAGCCTGTCTTGGTGACCCTTGAACCCCCGTGACCCCTCACCTTTCTCCATCGACGTTTTGGAGCCCTCCTGTTGAGGTGGCGTGTGTGTATTATTGCAGCGCTGGCAAATAGGAAATCTACTTTACTAATTTTCACAGTCCATCGAACTGCCTTGGAAAACAGCAGAGAAACAAACAAAAGGTGATAAGAATATCATCACCATCAGGGGAAAAAGTACAATTTCAAATTTTGCACTTATGATGCATGTCCAGTTTCTTTGTTTCATTTGCTGTGGCAACGCCACAGTACTTAATACTGCAGTATATAGTGTAATCAGAGAGGTTGATGGCTGGTGAGGCACTGATTTCATCACAGATTTACAAATATATGAACCCTAGAGAAGCTTATTCACCATGTTGTGCTTTAAAATAACTTTGTAATGCAAATCATTGAATATAACAATTTAATAAATTTTTTCATTTTACATTTTTGACTTTGATGACAGGTGAGATACTGCCACTCCTGCCCCCACCCCAACTGCTCATCTCTATCTATACTACACAAATCTAAACCGTATCACACTGTAGAGAATAAAGTACATGCTATGCTATGCTAATCACAAAATGGCATATTGTTAGCAATAAAACTAAACCTGTCATTGTCACAACTTGCCCTTATAAAAATGACTTTTAAACTTCTGGAAATGCTCCTGTGTTTCTCCCGACAGGTGCAAACCCCCTGCTGACCAACGGGCTGGGACACACGGCTCGAGCCTACGCTAAGGAGGGCGAGCTGAAGGCGCTGCTGCAGCAGTGGGAGGGAAAGGTGCCACTTTCTTCTCTGCATTCTCCCTTTATCTCCCAATGATTTGTTTCCCGTCTCCTGGTCATAACCCAGCACAATTCAAAGAGGCGACATCTGTGTTGCTCTTGCACGTGTCACACTAACACACACACGCTCCTCAGGCGGCCTGTGTTGGCCCGGAAATTGACTGACAGCTGCTATTGAGTGGCAAAGGGCTGAAAGCTGGCAAAAGCTGCCCCAGGTTAACTGGGGTTAAAAAGCTATTGTTTGGATCGTAGCGTTGTGATACGTCATCAGTATCACCACAGCCAACAAAGCCATTTCCAGATCATCACCAAAACATTTATGATCAGTTATACAAAAAAATACATATAACAATAACTGATACACAGTTGCTAGGCTAAAACATTGGTCATTGTCGTCCAGGCTTTGGTTGAGCAAAGGCAGAGAGACAATCAGGAGACAAAGAGCAGACGATGGATGAGTCCTGGATAGGCGTGGGGGAGGAGGAGGCACATGGACTGGGGG
>OMPJ01029611.1:29539-41403 GCA_900312935.1 Carapus acus
CATCACCAGGCAGTTTTCTGGGGCGCCTGCATCTGGCCCACCTGTTTTTATTTTTTTAGATGTGGTCGTCCTCTCCTCTCCTCTCCTCTCCTCTCCTCTCCTATCTTCTTCCACTCTTTTTTCATACTTCACATGAACCTCAGACACACACACACTCACGCACAAACCTCCAGCCGGCATCAACTTCAGGCACTCCAACGCAAACCGACAAATGCTACCAATGCTGTTAATTCTCCCTTTCTCCCTCTGTCTCTCCCCCGCCCCCGCAGCCATCAGGAGGAAGGAGAATGGATGGTACGACGAAGAGCACCCGCTGGTCTTCCTCTTCCTGGGCTCGTCGGGAATCGGTAACTCCTTCTCATTCCTCACACGCCGAGCTTTCCTCTCATCGAATCGATGGTTTAGGACAAGACGAGAAATCTCCTCTAGTCTCTTAAAGATAGCTACCAAGACAAACAGAGCCGCTGTCCCAAGTGGTGGCAAAGACACAAAATCTACACACACACTCACACATACACTCTGCACCAAAAGATAAGTGCTTCATCTCGAAATCCAAGCAAAGATCCACAATCTCATCATCGCAGTCAGTGGGTGATTTTTTTTTTTTTTTAAAGGTCACTTTGAACCTTTTTATTGCGTTAAGGGTTGTATGTTCAAAACAGGGCGCCATTAATCACTGCCTGGATTTACCTACTGGACCAGACGCGTAAATCTGTGTGTAACCCACCATCCCCCGCAGCACCCAAGGCCGTGCGATTGCTCTTATTTAGAGAGATACTCGATGTCTCAGAAGCCCATCAGCCCCACTACTGCTTGATGTCAACGTCAATAGTTTTTGCTGAATTTCAAAATAAGAGAATGGATGCACAATAGCGATGACAAACATTGTTGGGTGTCGGCTCTCATGTTCAGATCAGGTGTAAGAATTTTTACGAGCCAATACCACTTGCACGGCAATCCACCACGCTCTCACCTTTGACCTTTACATTGAATGAGGAGAGAATCCTAAAGAGACGTTACAGGCAGAGAGCAAAAGAGTTCAGAGAGGGCGGAGCTTCGGCTTACAGTACACGACTGACATCTGAAAGAGCCACGGGACTGCATACCCAGTGATACTTAAACACACGTATTTATCCTCCTATTTGGTATTGGTGTGTGTGAGCACGCACGTGCACGTTCCCTTTGCCCATTCCATACTGCAGTCAAATATTATTCCACATTATGCAAAACCCTGCAGAACATTCAGCATAAAAATCATGAAATCAGCATTAAACAGAGCTGCAAGACACACAACCTCCTATAGACTCACACACACACACGCACACTCACACACACTCACCGATCCTCCCTTTCAGCGACTCAGCTGCTTAAAAACTCCTCTCTAAATTGGATTAGCCGCTCTAATTGTAATGCAGGTCCACTTTATGCGAAGTCTGCAGTGTGCAGAAAAGTTAAAATATCAGACAAGACCTCGCCATCAGCAGATGCTACACACAAGCACGCGCGCACATACTTTCACACACACACGTGCCTCCTTTAATTACACCGAATGGCATCGATAGCAAAAAAAAAAAAAAATTGGGCGACAGGAGTGGCCCAGGTTTAGTAAAGGGTTTGCAAGGTAGTCGCACGAGGTGAGGAAGGAGAAGTGTGTGTGTGTGTGTGTGTGTGTGTGCGCGGACGTGCAGGATGCGAGGGGGACAGTGCAGAGCAGATGGATGGATAGAGAGAGGGAGTCTGTGAAATGACAGACCACTGAGATGGATGAAGCAGCGCAGACGTTCATATTCTCCGTCGCCTGCAGCGACAAACACTAGCCATGAGACATCAATATTAAAGACAGCAACAACACACACACACACAAAGGATGCCTTTCTCACACACAAACGCAGCCATCGCAGCCCCACGCATACCAAACGCAGGGCATCCATTTGGAAAATGAGCATTTATATGCAGAATATTTTCCCAACAAACTGTAATCTGTGCTGACGGATGATTGAGGAGGAAGAACGAGGAGGAGGAGGGCGAGGAGGAGTAGAGATGGTTTGGGATGAAGGCCAGAGAGGAGAGGGCAGTGTGTTTGTGCAGCAACAAAGATGGAGGAAGGAGGTTGTTGTTGTTGTTGTTGTTGTGTTTGTTGTTTGTCATTGATTGACGCCCCGTGTTTGTCACAGGAAAGACAGAGTTGGCCAAGCAGGTGGCTCGCTACATGCACAAGGATGTTAAAAAGGTGTGTGAGACACACACACACACACACACACACACACACACACACACACACACAGACACACAGAGACCAGTGGCTTAATCTCCAGGGAGGAATTGTAGAGCACAGATAAAAGCACAAATCCCTCCTCAGCTACATCACGATGTGTTCTCAGCTAGTGCCATAGAGCCAGGTCGTAACAGAAACACACCGAAATGGTTTCCATGGTTACCATCAGTCGCAACTGACAAACCGAAGAAGCACAAACAAACACCGACGAGCACAACATGTACACAGCAGTGTCCCAGTCCACCTTGGTGTTAATGGGGTCGTTGTTGTTTCATTGCAGGCTTTCATCCGCGTGGACATGTCGGAGTTCCAGGAGAAGCACGAGGTGAGGAGAATCGTTCCCAGAGTGGCGAGACGGCATGGGCTCCCTCTGTCAACGCCGAAAAATGGGCAGCGCAATGATGCATTGGATTAATTCCCCACGCGCCTGTTGATGGATGCTCGGCGTAAAATGAGCGCTGTCGTTTGATCCGCCGCTTTTGTTTTCTGTTTTCCGTTCCAGTTTTATGAACTTTTGGGTGATGAATACGTTTCATCTGCCAGCCGCCATTTCGACACAAATTAAACGCGCCGCCTCCGCTCCCTGCGTTCGTTCTCCGTCGGTGTTTTGTCGCAGTGGACTTTCTGCCGCTCTGATTGGTGCGGCTTGCTGTCCATCAGGTGGCCAAGTTCATCGGTTCTCCGCCGGGCTACGTGGGGCACCAGGAGGGAGGTCAGCTGACCAAGCAGCTGACGGCGTGTCCCAACGCCGTGGTCCTATTCGACGAGGTGGACAAAGCCCACCCAGACGTGCTGACCATCCTGCTGCAGCTGTTTGATGAGGTGCGACACACTCGCACAAACTCGTTTGCTTTTCCTCCGTCCCGCTCCAATGGGTGATGGAGGTGACCCTGGCTCGCTCCTCTCCTCCACGCAGGGCCGCCTCACCGACGGCAAGGGGAAGACCATCGAATGCAAGGACGCCGTCTTCATCATGACGTCCAACGTGGCGAGCGAAGAGATCGCCCAGCACGCGCTGCAGCTGAGGCAAGAGGCCGAGGAGGTCAGCCGTAGAAAACTGGCTGACAATCTGGGTGAGAGAGGAGCACACAGCTGATGAGTCTGCTGGAGTCAGAGTGGAATCAGTCCAAAAATGGCCTCCGTGTCTCCACAGATGAAGTACAGAAGAGTGACGACATCAAAATCTCCCAGCAGTTCAAAGTCTCGACCATTCAGCCCATACTGAAGGTGCGTGTGTGTGTGCACGTGTGTGTGTGTCCGTGAATGCGTGTTTGAGTGCGTGCCTGCATGTGCCACTGTTCCGGAGCGGCTGCGGTTGTTGTGACTTTAATTCTCTCGTTTCCCGTCCCAGGCTCATTTCCGCAGAGACGAGTTTCTGGGTCGGATCAATGAGATCGTCTACTTCCTGCCGTTCTGTCACTCGGAGCTGCTGCAGCTGGTCAGCAAAGAGCTCAGCTTCTGGGCTAAGAAGGTAGCCCTGTGTGTCTGTGTGCGAGTGCGTTTGTGGGTCTGTGTGCGTTGTTGTAAACATGCTGTAGATGTAAAAATTGCTGCATCTTGTTCAAGCAGCTTCACATGGGAATGACCCTTCTAACACCATCCATGAGATACACACACAGCGCTGATCACCAGGAGATGTATTCTTGGCTCTTAGAGGCCACTGTGTGTGTCCGTCTATATGTTTGTGCGTGCGTGTGTGTGTGTCATTTAGATGCCTTTCTCCCTCTTTTGATTCTAATCACTTCCCCCCTGGTGAATGTGTGTGTGTGGTGGCACTGTTTGAATCACTGCACACACACACACACACACACACACACACACACACAGATCAATAATAACGTGCCTCCACTGCTCAGCATAACATGATTACAGTGTTTAACATGTGGAGCCTTCATCAATATTTAATTATTAATATTACAGCTGGCAGCCTGACAGGCAGGCGAGGCCCTGCAGGCGACTGATAGGGACCTGACTCATGGCTGACAGTGTGTGTGGAGTTGTGTGTGTGTGTGTGTCTGTGTCTGTCCATCCGCCTGTCCTTGTGTGTTTGTGTCTTAAATCTGAACAGATTTCTCAATCTGTAACACCTTATTGGGATCAAGTTAACATGCACACGCATACATGCATTCACAAACCCTCGACACACACTCGTGCATGCAAAAGTACACACACATACACTTGGTAGAGCCTCGTTAAACCTCGTTAGACAGTGTTCATAAGCCATTTGTGTGTTGTTCACTTTTATGAAACGCATGAAAAGCAGTCAGGCTGATGAGTGTGTGCGCGTGTGTGTGTGCAGTAATTGTAATGTGGTTGTTTATATCTCTGGAGTGCTGTGTGGCGTCCTCGCTTATTGAGCGTCGTGTTAACAGCAGCAGCTTAATGAGCGGCTGTGATCGCCGCTATTGACTGTTTGATTAAAATGCATCATGGGCCTGTTGATTAGGGTGCACACACACACACACGCACACACACACACAGACACACACACACACACACGGCTCGATACAGCCTCCACTGAACATATATCTCTCTTTCCATCTCCTCATTACTCTCCTCTCTCCCCTCCCATCATACCCTCTTCTCTCTCTCTCTCTCTCCCTCTCTCTCTTTATCACTCTCACAATCATTCTGCCTTGGTGTGTCTGTCTCCTTTTCTCGATGTCTCTCTCTCTCTCTCTCTCCCTCTTTCCCCCGATTAGGCCAAGCAGCGCCATGACATCACTCTTCAGTGGGACCAGCCGGTTCTGGACCTGTTAGCCGGGGGGTACAACATGCATTACGGAGCACGCTCCATTAAACATGAGGTACAGGGACACAGACCTCCCTCCCCACCACCACATCCCTCACTACACACGCACACACACACACACACACACACACACACACACACACACACTTGCACGAAAACAAAACACACACACACACACATGCATTCAGTTTGCTGGCAGCAATGGTAAAGTTCTGAGAAGTGTATCATATGAGTAGCAATGATGGTGCCTCACAATAGCCCAGAGTGTGTGTTTTGTTTTGTTATGTTGTTTTGTTAATTCAAAGCGTCCAAAGGTGTCGTGAAAGGTCTATTTGTTTGTTTGTTTGTTTGTTTAAATCAAACATATTATTGTTATTGTTGTTATCGTTATTATTGTTGTTGTCATTGTTGTTGTTGTTGTTATTATCATTATTATCATTATGTTTTTATTGATGGTGAAGATGATGATAATGAATGACAACAAACAACAACAACAAACTTAATCAAACAGTCATTTAGTCATCCATTGAAATGAAAAAAAGATAAAGGAGTTTTGTATAGGTTCTGTCTACTACTGACTGATTTTCAGCCTTCTCCCTCACACACAAACACACACACACTCACACAGATAAACACACACATACTCTGATTCTAAGCCGTTTGTCCTCTGCGTGTCTAAGGTTGAGCGGCGTGTCGTCAACCAGCTGGCGGCCGCCTATGAGCAGGAGCTGCTGCCCAAAGGCTGCACGCTGCGGCTCTCTGTCCATTCAGAGGGCAACCAGGAGCTGAGCACGTCCAGCCTGCGTTTGGAGGTGGTGGGGGAGGACAGCTCATCCAGGACGCTGGACATCCGCCCGCCGCTCAACCCCGAACACTGAAGCAGACGCACGGTCGTGCAGCTCACACGAGAGAGACACGTGCTCACGCCACTGTCACGCACACAAAATGGCTGTCACCATCATCATCATCATCACCATCTGCAGCCTCACTCAGAACAAGGAGGGAGGAGTGTGAAAGTTGTCCGGATGGATCTTACCAATAAATGCTCCTCTGGGTAAATCCATCTTAACTCCTGCTCCTCTTCTCTTCACATCTCTGCTGTGCTTACACACACATTAACACCCACAGACACAACACGTAACACAGACTGACGCTCAGGACCGCAGAGGCTTCATCTGCAAATCCTACTTCATTATTGGATTATTGGAGCCATGTTCAGGTTTCACGCCATAGATGCTTAGTTACTCCATGAAGTATGAATTCACCAGCCAAACTAGAGATAGAGATTATAGATTATATGGTATTACATGGTAGATGTTGCAGTCCAGTACTGACTGTCCTCTTTGTAGGCACGAAGCAATTTAAGTATTTGTGTATGAGTCAAATATCTATCTTAAGTATGTGAGTCAGAGATGTGGAGGTTTTAGGGAGCAGAAGCAGAAAATGTGGAAATGAATGAATGACCAATGATTGTTGTATACATGTGTGTGTGTTTATGTGCCTGTCTTCGTCTTGGTGGCTCTTTGTGTTCACTTTCATGCACATTTGTCTCGGAGTACAGCAATCCAGCCGTTGCACGCTGATGAATACACATGAGCATTGCCTTATTTATTTATTTCATCATTTAGATTTATAAAAACAAATGTAACGGTGGAGAAATCCATGAGAAAATGTCTAACTCTCTATTTGAATCATGGGTAATAAAGCTGCCTTGTGAATTGCTTCTATTGATGCATGTTAGCATTAGCGCCACTACGCTGTGTTGTCTTTGCGGAAAAATCCAAGAAATAGAGACGTATAGAAATAATATCGAGTTCAATCATAAATGTTTGATGTGAACGCCACATCGGAGAGTCGCCAAATGTAAACACAACATCTCTCATGATGCCATCCAGACCGACAACATGTAAATAAAGTTGTCACAACAAAAAAGGAATTCCTCATGTCTTTGTTCTGTTTGTCTTGAGGTGACAGTGTTGATGGATGGATGCGTGGATGGACAGACGAATGATGGGTCGATCGGTGACTCTGTGTGTGTGTGTGTGTGTGAGAGAGAGTGTGTGTGTGTGTGTGTGTGTGCACGTGCACAAGACAGGGAGATCCGCGCCTGGGTGGGAAGTCGACAACAATAACGTCCGTCCTCCCAGTGAAACAACATGACAGGGGAATTTCTTTGGAATTCTGCCTGGTGCATGGCTGGGTGTGTGAGTGTGTACCGGGGGGTGTCGTCCAACATGAGGCGGGAATGCAGGGAACTGGTCCCAAGTGTCACCAAATGTAGAGGAGATCACACGCACACGCACACCAGGAATGTCTTCACCATAGGAGGTATCGCTATGGGAAAAAAGACACAGGCTCTTAAACCGTGCTGGACTGGACCCCCCACAACACATTCACATACACACACGCGGGAACACAGCTGAACTTACCCATCATTGATAAAAAATTGCACAGATCCCCAGAATATATCTAAATGTGTGTTTAATGAACTAAGTCTGTCAGACTTGCTGATGAGTGATTATTTTTTAAGTGTTTGCTTTTGTAATGTTCTGATCGTTGATAGAAAAAAAAAAAAAATTGCACAGATCCTCGAAATATATCTAAATGTGCGTTTAATGAATTACTTCTGTCAGACTTGCTAATGAGTGATAACTTTGAAAGTGTTTGCTTTTTAAATATCAAGTGTTCACTTGGGCAACAAAGTGCCACGATTTGTAAGTGAGACCTCCTACCAAGTAAGTTAGACATCATATACCTTAGACTTAAATTTGATGAATTCATGACAATAATGTCAACTAGAATCCCCATGGTGTGTTGTCATTGTATGAGTTTCAGTCCTGTTCCACCTTATTTGTGCGGCCTCCTCTCCAGCTGCTCAACAGAATCGTCACCTTTGACCCCTGCTGTCTGAGGCCCTCCTGGCACCCATGCGTTTGAAATGCACTTGACACAGTGCAGTAATTCATCCTCATCTTCCTCATCAGTACCACTACCACCACCACCGTCATCCTCCTCACAATACATGAAGGTATGAATATTGTAACTGAGGCTGTAAACCTGCTTAGGGCGCGGTTAGCAGGCCTGTCCACCCACGCTGGTTAGACTCTGTCCTCGGCCGTCTCCGCCTGCATCTGGACAGTAGATCAGGTTTGCCTGTGATGCCTTCAGGCTCTGATAACCCCAGCACATCTGCACTACTGGGTTTTGAGAAGCCAAGCTGGCGTACATGAAGATGTGTGTGTGTGTGTGTGTGTGTGTGTGTGTGTGTGTGTGTGTGTGTGTGTGCACATCTGAGTATGTATCCATTTACCCCCCCACACACCCATGAGGAAGACAAGAATAAGGGTGGGAGGAGAAAGAGAAGAGGCTCTTAGTCTGTCCGTCAGGCTATTTCTGACTGCTGCCATTTCTCTGATTCAATTATGGAGAAACAGAAACCTGGCCCTCCATCCTACTAACCTCCCGCTATCTCTCCCCCCCTCCTCCCCTCTTCCTCACACACACACACACACACACACATCGTCCTTCCCTCTCTCCTTCCATCTCCCTGTCCATCTGTCTCCCTTTCTCTGTCTCCCTCCAACCCTCCGTCTCCTGGTGCTGCTCAAGGTGTGGGAGGGATGGACTTGAAGGGAAATGTCAGATTACAACAACATATTTTTGCTTTTGAATACCGGGTAAAATCGAGAATGTGAGTGAGAGGTTGAATCCTTGTAAGCGAAGGAGATACTCCTCAATGATAAAGATTACTGCAACGCATGAGGTGAATAATAACATAATAAAAGAAAACAACAAGTAAATCAGACATTCAGGGATTTAAAACAGTAAACAGCAGCAATTTCTGGCCCATAATTAATGTGGGAGCTGAGGGCAAACAAAGCAGGAGTAACACACCAGTTAATACTACACCTCAGGAATAGTAAAAGAGAAATGGAAAAAGCAGTGTATGTGTGCGCGCGCGTGTGCGTGCGTGTGCGTGCGTGAGTGAGTGAGTGTGAGTGTAGCTACAGGTGCTGAATTCTGCACGTGGACGCGCGCGCGCCTGCGCGAGGCAGCTCAAGGTGAGGCGGCGGGCAGCAGGTGGAGGTGCTGAATGATGAAGGAGCGAGCGGAGTGTCCGCCATTATCATATCTGTTCCTGCTCTTAACGGGGCATTTTCAGCCTTGTACCGCTGATCTCTTCTCATCTCCTCTTTCTTTCTTTCTCTCCCTCGCTCCCTCTCCCTCTCTCTCTCCGCCTTTCTTCCCATCTCTCTCTCGCCGTGCGCCCTCGGGGGACTCACACCGATCGATGCCCCCCGCATTAAGACCTCCGTCCACTCAGCTCTAGAGGAAGCAGGCGCTCCCTCCTTTTCCGCTTCTCTCTCTCTCTCTCTCTCTCCCTCTCTCTCTCCCTCTCTCTCCTCTTTTCCTCATTTTCCTCCACTTGACCTGTCGCCTCACCTTGCACGTAAGACGCACCGGCTGGAGCATCGATAGCCAAAAAACAACAACAACAATCACAAAAAAACAACACTTCGAGTCGTCGTATACGCGCGCGCGAGCGCGTGCGCGTGCCCCACGCACGTTCCTCCCGGTGTTTCACCGTGACGCCGACCACGTGATCACGTGGGGGCGGGAGGGGGAACCATGAGGCGGGTATGGGGTAAATTAGCATAAAAGACAAATAAAGGAGCCCTCCAAAACACAGCCAGTCTGTCCTCCTTTCTCTTAAAGAAAAGGAACAAATCCATTCCGCCTAATTCGAGCCTTGCTCTGGGACAGCTCGCGTGGCAGATTGCAGCCTAATTAGTTTAGAGGGAATTTAATTCAATTAAGTTTCCACAGCTCGGCTCGGCCCCGCCGCTGGGCTGCTTTCAGAGCGCAGGGCCGGAGCGGCAGATCTAATTAGCCTGTTTGGAGGAGCGCTCCTGCGCGCCGCCAGCTGTGGTGTGTGTGTGTGTGTGTGTGTGTGTGTGTGTCTGTGTGTCTGTGCGCGCGCGCGCGCTCGCAGTCCTCGGGGATCCGTGTGTTTTTTCCTAAAAAGCTTCTTTTTTAAGTAACACGCCGCTACCCATTAGGGTAGGTCGGTGCGTGATGCGGTGTAGAGATGTCGGCGGCATATGAATCACCATGGTAATAGATGCTCGAATGATGAATGCTGTATTATCTTGAATAGATGTTTGCGGTGGGTGCGATTTTGGAGGCGCGGCGGTGATTGGTTGCGGTGGTTTGATCAAGCAAGATTTTTTACGTCAAAGACAAACGTTGCCTACTGACAGACATATTTGAGCCAGTGTGACGTCGGAGCGTCATGTAAATACTCGTCAGATAGTCTTAGGCCCTCTGAATGACTGTGTTTTTACAAATGTTATTCAACATTTATTTTCTCTAGGTCAGAAATATTCTACATCATTTGCTTGGGATTTCATTCTCGACGTAACAGCCACCGCAAACAGAATGTACTTCAAGACCGTCATCAAATATGGCTGGCCAGAAAGCAATGTTGTGTTGGATTTTGATTTTAAAATGTGACAATCCTGTTTAAATAAATTATGGACTCTGGTTTAGGAAATGGTGCGTTGATTTGTGCAAGAGCACTAAATCAACACAAATTACAGACCACGCAGGCGCGGAAAAAAAGGAGGAAGGTTCTGCTTGTTTAAGACAAATTCCTGTGATCATTATAATCATAATAATCATTCAGTCATTTTATTCCCATGGCTGGGACGTAGATGACCCTCCCTCCGGCTGTGTCATGGCCCAGGCATGATGGCTGGTGTGTGTGTGTGTGTGTGCATGCGTGTGTGTGCGTGCGTGGGCGCGCGCGCATGCTGGGTCTCTAACCCGCCCAGACGGGCTTGGTGTCTCCAGGTCGGAGCGTCATGCTGCATTCCGGTAATTGCGCCATGAAATGCGGGGGACGGAGGTACCGGCAGCCCCGCAGAACACACACACACACATACACACACACACGCACGCGCGCGCGCTTAGCCTGCCTCCCTACCCACCAACTTCCATCCATCAGCCGCTAAATCCAATGCGCTCACCGGCGGAATTGCGCCCTCGCCGCAGAGACGCGCAAGAAACAGCGACATTCTTGTGATTTTTATTTCCAGGGCGATCAAATCAACATCGGGGTGACGACACGGCGGGTGTCAGCAGCGCAGTCGCAGCCTGATCTGCTTCTGTCCGCGTGTGTCAATTGTTGCTCTGCGGAGAAATTTCTATAGAGGCAAAAGCACAAGATCATTCTTAAAATGTAGTATTTGTGGTAAATTTAGCAAAGAGGCTTTTCCTCATCACTGTTGTGGGGGATATGTTAGGTCCCTGTGTGTTAATTTTATAGAATTTGAGTATACATGTTGAGGATCTCCACCTGCTCCATCTTGGAGAGCGCCTTGAGATAACTTATGTTATCAATTGGCGCTATACAAATAAAATTTGATCGAATTGAATTAAATTGTATGAATTTGAAATGGAAGTAGCTGAAAGGAGAGGCAGAATTGTGTGAAAAAAAGAAAATAAATGATGGTATTGAATGATAAATTGCGGAGTATCCTGACCTGTGTTTACAACAGACAAAACGGATATTATCATCATGTATTCAGCTTTCATTGTTTAGATTCTCACTTATACGGGAAGGGCTGTGGGCGAAATGAGTGCAGGTTAGTCAGCGGGGTGCCGAACACACTGAGTCCGTTAAATCACAGCGAGTCTCGGGCGAGACACTCGGCAGAGTCCCTCGGGTGGGTCGGTGTGGCGAGCAGCTTTGGCCCGGATGGGATGTGTGTGTTTCTGAAGGGGCCCGGTGATGGATGGAGCTGGTTGCTCGGGGTTGTCTGACTGACAGGCCGG